>JAUTBT010062053.1:0-14613 GCA_032361225.1 Lepetodrilus schrolli | reverse complement strand
GACTCGGAAGACAAAGCTATTAAAGTAGTAGACGGTCAGAAGATAGGAATGGACAATAAAATATTAAATGACATGAATGCACAAGGTCTGACAGACTACATGAATAATGTGGAAATATCAGATAATCCAGATGCGGAACATTTATATATTTTGTCAAGAACAAATGCACAAGGTAAGAAAGAGTGGAAAGTAGGAAAGGCTAAGGGAAGTGTTGAGGAGAGATATAAAAAAGATCCATTATTCTTGAATGAGTGGGATACAGAATTTGATGCTCCAGTAGACAATGCCGAAGAAGTAGAGAATACGATTCACGGATCACAGTGGGCACGAGATCAAAGACTATATGATCATGGTATGGGTAAAGATATTAATGGACCAGCTACAGAAATGTATTCTGGAAATCTATTCTCATTCAGTCAGAATGAAGGTTTTAAGGCAGCACATAATGAATTGTCTAATGCGCAAAGACAACTACAAGATGAAGTGGCAATTAAAGCTATTGATAAAGTACAAGGTTTAACAAACAAATCAACACCATTGTCAAAAGATTTTATGATCAAAGACACGAGAAAAAGTGATACTCAACGAAAGACTGAAGAGAGCTGGGCAAAGAAAAAAGCAAAAGAAGATTTTGTACCAATTCCAGATAGTATAAAAATGATTGAGTCAAAGATTAAAAAGACTATGGTCAAAACGTTTGTCTCAGGCATGGGAGAAATGGATGAAGAGAAGAAAGACTATAGTGCTTTGTCGCTTCATGAATTGACTCAATATATGCAACACAAAAATCAAACCGAAGGAAGCAGTGGAATACTGGAATCGAATTCATTTTCACCAGATGGACCAATCACGCAGCAAGAGTTTGAGAACTTTCCACAAGTGAAAGAAGCGGCAGACAAAATTATCAAAGATACCGGTATGTATCAATTACATGGTACAGCTATGGAGAAAGATGGTTTTGACAATCCAGTAAAAGCAATGATAAATATCATAGCTGGAACGACACAGAATAGTGCCATAGCCGCGAATACATACATAAACTTCAAGGAAATGGCAGACTCAGCAGTAACAATAGAACAAAAGCAAAAAGTGAGAGACTCACTAAATAACTTTGTTGATATGATGGAGTTATACCAAACTACAAAAACAAATGTAGGACAAGTTAGGAAGGGTGCGGCAATACAAGCACTAGACCCATTGAATGTAATTTCTGGAACTTTCGCGCTAGGAGCAATAAAGAAGCAAATAGCAAAAGAAGGAATCAAAAAGTCATTGGGGATGATAGCCAAGAACTTGGTTATGCCAGCACTAGCAGAAGGGTTAGTGAACGCAACTCCAGAAGTGTTTACTGAAACTATCAAGAAAATGTCAGATAGACAAGAAGACATAGAGTGGGCAAACGTTGCAGTAGCCGCTGGAGCTGGAGCAATATTTGCAGGCACAATGTCAGGAGTAATGAATAGCATTGCACACTCTGGAAAAATGACGGTAGACGATGTCAAAACAATAGACAAAGAAATCGACAAGATAGAACCAGAGAAGCAGAAGCCAGTAAAAGAAGCGTTGCAGAAAGCAGTGGTAGCACAAGAGATGGTGAAACGAAAAGCAGATATTTCGCTAGCACCAACTAAAGAAGCTCATGCTAAAGCGGTAAAATCACATGAGAAGTCAGTAGTAGAAACACATAAGCGAGAAGTTCCAATAGAAGAAGAAGTAATTGTTCCGAAATCTTATGATGAAAAACCACGTACAGATGTGATTACTCCAGTGGAAAATAAGGTAGAGAAACCATTAAAAGTAAAACAAACGGTGAAGGAGAAGCCAACCAAAACACAGGTTGAAACGATTCATGGAGCACCCGTTGAAGCACCTACTGAAGTACCAAAGAAACCACTGCAAATGAGGAAAGAGGAGATCGCTCAACCAGAGCCTGCGAAGAAAATTTCAGAAGGAGAAGTCAAGAGTGACAATGTCGAACAAGTTGAAGTCAATCAAAAAGAAGCACAGAAACAAGAAGCGAAATTAGCAATGGACAAATTCATTCAAGAAGCGGAGAAGGCAGGACTACTGGAAAAAGTTGATGCAAGGAACAAGATAGGTTTTGATGAGTACCTAGATTCGAAGGGGTACACACAAACACTAAACAATGCAGCACACATCAAATCAAACATCTCTAGAAATCCATTTGAGGTAAAAGCACTAAGAAATAGCAACAAGCCACTGGATGGAGTAAAAATACCAGAGAAGAAAGAGCGATTGAAGTTCGATGAATATTTCCCAGACTTTAGGGGAAGAATGAACACGTATGATACTCTCATCTCAATGCAGAAAACTGAAGACGTTAAGTCAATGTTGACAGCACGGAAGTTGGATATCAAGGACACGGAATCATTAAACCATTTTGTTAGATCAAAAGTAAATGACTCAATGATGAGAGCAGAATTGGGGAATAGGTTCGGTCAGGGGGAACCTACGGTTATTGATATAAATCATGGAAAGTACCAAGCGAACAAAAATAAGTACACGCTAAGAGACGATGCTGAAATGAAAGCTTTCTATAAAAAAGAATTGGTAGATACGTATAGCCAACTACTAGCAGATAAGAACGTGCCAGAAAGCATGAAAGCAGAAATCAAGGCTAGACGCAACGAAGCAATAGAAATGGAAATTCCAAAAAGATTCAAGTTGACGAAAGAGCAAAAGAAAATGGCATACGAAGTAGAAGAAAAAGCCATGCAGAAGCTACTAGATTCAACATTTGAGCCGGACATGCACCTCAACAAGTATTGGGATAGAGATGTAAAGTTTAGTGCATTGGAACCATATTCAAAACTAAATGCAGACAACAAAAGAATGCGACCAGAGAATATGCCAAAAGAATGGACAAGAATATTCTCAGGACTAGACAAGGTTACGCCGAATGTAGAAAAGAACATAGAAAAAGTAAACAAAAAGATGACAGCGTTCTATGACAAGTATCTGGAAGATATAAAGCCAGATGCAATAAGAGCGATAAAATCGATTCAGCAGCGTGAAATACTCAACGGTAAAGAATGGAACGGTGAAGTAAGACCAGATATTGAATCTCAATACAAGAACGAAGCAGAGGTACTAAAAGAATACCAAACGGTAAAATCAATAGTATCGGGAAAGATTGATAGCGAAGTAAAGAGGGCACAGGCTTTCGTAGAGTTTTCAATAGCTAAGAGAAAATCACTGGATTTCGAACTAAGAGAGGATCATGGGAAAGACAAGGCTAAATGGTTTGAGCGACACGAAAAAGTAAAAGAAATGATAAAAGAGTTGAACGAAGCAATGCTAGTTCCGTCTCATGTCAAAGACTTTGAAGTAGCTCCACCCAAAAAAGGTACGCAAGATGTGCCGCCAAAAGAAATGCCAATAGAAGATAGAAAGAAAATAGAAAGAAAGATTGAGGCATTAAAGAAATTCCCACAGATCGAAAAATATGAGAATGGAAGACCGATCTTATCACGCACAGAGCGAAAGATTATGAAAGACGCCAAGGGAAGTCATAAGATAAATGGATTGATGGAACGATGGTTCAAGTCAGTAGCAGGAACAAAAGAAGAGCGTATCAAGGCAACACAGGCAGTACATGCTGAAAGAATAGTTCAGATCGCGAAACGTAGAAATATCAGACCAGAACTTGTAAGTAATCCTCCACGACACGAATATGACTTCAACATACACTTAATAGATGCGAGTAACTCGGGCTATCAAGTGTTATCAGTATTAATGAAGGATGAAAAACTAGCAAGCCTAACCAAATTGACGGGACTTGATGATGACTTGAGACAAAAAGTCGGAGAAGGAATTCAGCAAGCACTAGCAGAAAATTGGAGCAAAGGGGCTTACACAGAATCAGAAATGGGAGCATTGGCAAAACAAGTTGGACAACCAGCAGATAAAGTACATGATTTGGACGCCTTATTCTTCACAAAGGAAAACGGAAAGTATGTGTACGATGAAGACGCATTCTTTACTGCAATGCAAAAGTCTATGGACGCACCAAAGAAGCCGAGTTGGAAACAAATAGTAAAGAAAGTTTTTATGATTCGGGGATATGGCGCAGGAGTAAGAACACAGACAAACAATCTTCAGGCAGAACTAGGAATCAATAATTTGTTGGCAGAAGAGTTAGTAAATAGGATCGGAAAAATCACAGATGAAATGGCACCATCAATATCCGAAGTAGAAAATCTAGTGTTGGGACACATATCTTCACAGGGTAGAATGATGGACAAAAAAATAGAAATAGTAATGCCAGACAATTTCATCATACACCAAGAAGATCCAGAGCTAGTAGGAATCGCTGGACCACATGGCGGAAGGATAATGCAGACTGGAGCCAATACCAAGTATAAAGCAGGTATTGACAAGACGAAGAAAACAATTAGGATGATAAATTCTAAAAAAGGTGAAGAAGATACAATAGCTAGTGTGCCTGCACAAACACGAGAACTACAATTTTATAGCCCAAGGAAAGCAGGAAAGCCAGCAGGGTATCTGCCACCGCTTGATCTACTTGAGCTAAGAGAAAATTATGCACCACAAGATAGAAGTATGATTGCTCACATAGTACATGCTACAGATGGATATATCGTACGTCGACTGCAAGAACACGGAATTCATACAATACATGATGGCTTTGTAGTGCCAGAGGGAATGACTGAACTAGATGTCAAGAAAATATATAATGACGCATTGAAGAATCTAGTAGAAATGAAAGTTTTAGTGGGAGGAAAAGAAGACCCACAGATGAAACCATTGATGCACTCAATACTAAAACAAATGGACCCTAAGTATTTAGACGAAAACATCAAACTGATCAACACACTAAAACCTGAAGATATTGATAAGGGGGAATTCTCATTGTCCGAAGAGTATAGACCAGGGGAAACTTATACACAGGACAAAAGAAAAGTGCTGCAAACTGAATATTATCAGAACGAAGATGCAGTCATACTTGATCTATTGTCAAGACTAGACAAGCGCCAGATACCAACGAATAGAATCGTGAATCTAATGGTGCAAGAAATGGCATACGACAATACACGAACAATTCCATATGAGGGAGACTCATTCTTCGAAAGAACAATGGTGAACGCATTCTATGGAGATAAAAATAAGTTCGGATATGATGATGTTGATCTAGGCGGAATGGACATAAAATTACCACAGAAATTATTGTTCGATAGAATACAGACACAAGTGTACGAGAAGGCTAGAACAATAATGGAAATGCACCCAATCTTGCGAGATGAAATACATGGAGAAAAATTCTTCGTTAAGAATATAGACGAGTTGATGAAGAACATGCCAGACAAAGAAAGGATCGTGGGAACACTCAGAGAAGCCATGACTGATCAATGGATGGGATTATCACCAGAAGATAGAGTGCTATATAAAAACAACCCAGAAGAGTTCACAAAAGCCAGCTTGGACAGAATTACAGAAAACTATGATAAGATGGCAGAAGTATTCCAGAGGGAAACGAAAATAAGAAAACTAATGGATACCGGAAAGTTGACATCGTATGACAATGCAAAAGAAAGTATGATGAGATCGGAAGGTGAAGTTTTGACCCTTGATGATTACAATGAAATGGTAGAAGATGCACTGCTTATGGAGCGAGGTGGATACACACCGGAAGAAATATCTGCACAACAAGAGCTATTCAAAATGGAAGTACCACAGATAGAAGAAATAGAAGCAATGAAGTCAGTACCAAAACCAAGTGAAGAAGCGCCACAAGCACCAAAAGAGGTAATGGAGGAAGAATTAGGCGACAACATTGGCGCAGAATTTCAACAGCCACTCACAGATCTTGAAAAAGAATTCCCAGCACCGATACCGAAGAATCCACTATTAGTAAAATTGCCGAAACATGCAAAAAAAGCAAAAGCTGAAACAACGGTAAAAAAGCCAATAAAAATGGCAGAAGAAGAATTGGGCGATAACATTGGTGTAGAGTATCAGCGACCATTGACACAGCTTGAAAAAGACTTGATGCCGCCACCACCGAAAAATCCAGTGATAGTAAAAATGCCTAATCATGCAAAGAAAGCAAAAGTAGCAAAACCGGTAGAAGCGAAAGCAAGTCCGGAAAAAGCTGAATTGGATAGAGTAAATTCAGATTCTAAAAAGATTGGAGAGACACTAACTAATGAACTTATTACCAAACCAGCAAAGAAAACAAGAACTGAATTCTTTACGAAGACGGTAAAAAAAGTAAATATGGATGACTTGAAGTTTACCGAACCAAACGGAATACTAGCAGTGAAGGCACTGGATAGAAGACTCAAAGAAATGGTGAAAGTAGAAAACAAACAATCACAGAAGATGGACTCTGCAATCTATGACGAAGGAAAGATCGAAGGCGTAGTAAAAGCCGAAAAAATAGAACCAACTGAAAAGAATTCTGGAGCATGGAAGAGATTCTTCGAACGAGAAAAAGGCGAGACGAAATGGGCGAAGCAATTTAATGAACTTAAAATATCCAAGAAGCGACTAAACGATAACGCAGTAAAAAGAAGATTGGATATACGAAAGATAGTAAAAGAATTGATTCCGGACGAGATAGAAGAGTCAGTGACGAAACACATTCTCCAGACAAACTTCCTAGAACTTTATAAAGTGTCCAAGAATCCACGTAACATAAACAATATGAAAGTAGATATTGCAAATGTTGTAAAGAGACTTGACTACCAAGAGGTACAAAAGAAGTATGGGTATCATATCAATGCAATGGCACAAGCTTTCGCACAGAATGAAAATAGAATAGGCGGGGCATTCAATAATGGCTTGGTTATAGCAAAAGCATTCGGTGAAGAAGATGCAGTAGGAATCGGTAAGAGAATAGACTTTCTTGCGGCAAACCAAGCAATGATGGCAAACAAAGAATCATGGGCATTTGTAAATAATTTTGAAGACAAGGACGGATTCGAGAAACTAATGCAAATATTAATGATGAAGGAAGAGCGATCAAAAAAACTATTCAGGGGAACACCAGAGAACTATATCAATGGATGGATGGCAGAAGCTGGGTCGAACGGACTCAAGTATGACGACACAGGAAAATTGGTTAATGACACTGGAGCAGAATTTGTGGAGGGATTAATACCAGCAAGTAAAGAAGAGAACAAAATTGGTAAATCAGCGAAGCAAATTAAGTTCAAAGGGATTAATAAAAAGACGTCATGGAGTCAACGAAAACAAAATGTAGGATACTTGAAGAAACTGTATTCAGAAAGAAAGAAATTACAGTCAGAAGGAAGCAGACTACGCAAAGTAGCAGAAGCCAAGACACGTGAAGCAGTAGGTAGATCACACAAAGCTTCCGAGATAATTGCAGACACAATATATTCCGTAGACTCAAAAGTACAAACAAGGGTATACATCAAGGAGCTCCTACAAAAAGATATGGATGCATTATTCTCGACGGAACCGAAAGATGGATTCATAGAAGTAGACAAGAAAACGCTAGAAAGATTCCCGAGAGAATTACGTCATGCTGTGAAGTATGTAGATGCGGCAGGATATGATATGATTGTAGGAAGGAAAAAGAGCAAATTCTTAGGAACTAATAATGATGAAGCAGCAACGGTATTGGGAGAAATCCAGAGAAACCTAGTGACAAGATTTAAGCAAAACGTAGTATTGAAAAACGTTGCGTCATTCGTAAATAATGCAGTAGTGGGACTAACAATAAATACAGTAGCTGTAAAGAATCCAATAAAAATGCTAGGGTACGTACCAGACGCACATGCAGATATAAAAGCAATAACAAACATTCAGGCAAAGATTGCAGAACTTTATATAAGGGGAGCAGATTATTCACATCTGCGAAAGAAGCTAACTGAAATACCGTTGTATCAGATGGAGCAATTGGGATTGTCCACAAACATATTGGATGGGCTAAGTGACTCAACACAGATGATAGGACAATGGGCAGAACGGAAAGCAGGAAATACCCCAGCATGGATGCAGACAGCATTCAATAATGCAATGATGAACGAGGGATCAGCGATGGGAACATTCGCGAATAAAGCATTCTCTGAAATTGACACAGTATCAAGATATACCTTGGTACGATCATTAGTCGATGAAGGAATGACAATGCCTAAGGCGGTAGAATGGGCAAATGGATTATATGCAGACATGGACGTAATGACGCCACGTATCGCAGACCAATTGGATAAGCATGGAGCAATACCATTCCTTAACTGGTTCCTAAACTCAGCTCCAAGAACTATTTCTCTAGCAAAGCGTAACCCGATAAAGTTTATGGGTATGGCAATGGCAGGATTAGCACTGGAGTCAGCATTAAGCAACAAGGATTATAAACCGTGGGAAGAAAAACCAGGATATAAAATTGGAATTGACATGACTGGAAAAGTCGGACCAACCGCACTTGTAGACTACGTGCTTGGAGCTACATACAAAGATTGGTACAGAGGAATAGCAGACGAATACAGAAACATAAAGGTAGGTGCGACACCAGGGTATGAGGCAATGCTTAGGCATACACTTCCATACTTGATTCCAGGAATGTACAGTAAGGCATATAGGAAATACAGCGACAAAAAAGACGGAGCAACATTCCTAAAACAAATGATGTTATCACCGGAAGGTCAACACTATGGTGAAGATTTTGCTGATGATAGCAATCATTGGAAGATGGATACTAGAGGAGTTTTTGATCTAGTAGGAGACGCGTTATCAAGACCCGAGGATCGGGATGGAAATAGAGTTTTTAGGAAAGGAACAAAAAAATGAGTGCAAATGGAAATAGTGAAGGCGTACAAGCAATAGTGATAAACCAAGGATCATTCCTAGGTGTAGCAACAAATGAACCATGTGCAGGTAACGTGGTAACACTTCTCGCAGATGGTGATGTAACATTCAAATTCATTGCTGGTGATAAAATTATCACTGGAATGAAGGGTGGAATGAGTTTCGTTCCTGGCGTAGCATGCACAGGTGTAACGTCAACTGCCGCAGTACTGGTAAGTTAGCATGTATAAGTTCGGATACTTCAGACATGGTTCTGGTGGTATACCGGGTGGAGGGGGAAGTCTTCCCCCAGCGCTTACACCAAAGGTATCGCAATCAGAGATAGAAAACGCAGAGAGAGCGGCAATATTAGTACTATGGAATGAACCCATGAAGCCATTGATTGGTGGAGCGGATGCATTCAGTGTAATAGTAAATGGTGCCGCACCAATAAAACCAACTGATCTGATCTTCAATAAGCAAGATACTTCGATGATGGGTATAATGATGGCAACACCATTTAAATTAGGTGACGTAGTAACATGGGCATACAATGACCAACATCCAACGATCACGCTAGAATCCCTCAAGGGCAAAGAAGCAGACAATCAAACATACGGTGTAGTAAACAATATCGAAGCAGGAACTACGGTTTCGGCAGATAATGCAATACTATCAGTAGACACAGACACAATAACAATAGATAAGGAATAGTGCATGGCAGATTTAATTAATGTCGGGCAAGCGCCGAATGATGGCACCGGAGACACACTAAGAGATGCTTTCATTAAGATCAATAATGAGAGTGTCGAGACCATGAAAGACAAAGGAACAATAGGTGATATTGATGCAATAGCAGAAACTGGGATATATTCCGGGAGTGCCGTAGCAAATGCACCAGTGCAGGGAAATATCATGGTTATGGCAAACAAAGATAACCATGGAAATCTTGGATTCTTTCTCATGGGGGATGATCTAGTATTCCACACTGGAACAAAACCAGCAGGATCAAAAACAATATGGAGAAACGTAGTACAACAAACACAGCATGAAGGCGAAATAGAAGTTGACGCAAGCTACAGCGGGAATTTCGTAATGTTGGACACGGATAGTTTTACCGGGAGTGCAACACACAATATCTATGATGGGAAAAAGCACAAAATAAAACTGGTGGAGAAAAGCGGAAATGATTGGACAACACCAAAAGACCCGAATGCATGGTATCTGAAGGGAGCAGAACTGGGACACCTCGTAGGAGCTAGTGGAAACATAGGTTCAGCAATGGTTCAAGCATGGGTGGCAGGTGGAAACGAGATAACCATCCAATATAGTGCAACAAAGAAAGAACTAAGCGTCTCGAAAGTAGAGGGAGACTTAGTGATTGTGCACTCAAATGCAATCTTGTCAGATGGCTCCGTGCAAATGGATGCAAGCTATACAGCAAGTACAGACAAAGATGTAGCAACACTGGAAACAATTCGAGAATTTAGAACAACGATAGAGCACAATATTGTAGACCATGCTAAACCAACATTGGCAGAATGTAAAGCAACGGCAAAACTATTACCACATTTTGATTGGACAAAAGATGATGATTATTATATCAAGGATTCCACAGGTGGCAAAATAGTATTGATCAAGTATAGAGGAATACCAGCTGGTACAGAAGCTGCACCAGGTAATTTCTTCTATGAGGTATTATCAAAGGCGGTATAACATGTCACTAATAGTAAATGGAACAACAATACCAGCAGGTAAACCAATACATGTAAACGGTCACAATGTTGAAAAAGTAATATGTAATGGTAAGGTTGTGTGGGTAATGGAATACTTAGACCCAACTAAGATAGTATTCTCTGGTGAGGAGTTCAAAAAACCATCTGCAGACTACACGGTAGATATACATGATCAATTGGCTCAGATAGTTGCCAAATACAATGGGCTGAGCTTGATTCACGACGGTGGAGTGTACACTCATCAATTGACTGATGGATCGAATACTTACAATACTGGAAAAATATTCAAACCGGAGGCAGATAGATTACGAATATATAAGACCGGTGGCACAATACATCACAACACACATCCAAAAGGATGGTCACAACAAATAGCCATGGGACAACTAGTTGATGGAACATTGCCGAAACCAGATGCTAGCTGGACATTTGAAGCAGAGAAGTATGTAAGTGGATCAACGGACGTAATATTAAGATGGGTTGATAACACGATATCGGCGGCATATAGTTCAACAAACATTGAAGGATACGTGATGTTGGCTTCTCCTCAACCGAAAGACCATGCATACATAATATCAAATGATGGATACGTATACAGAATAGGCACACACAAATCAACTGATAGTAGAGGAACGGAAATTTATGCAATAGCCAAAGGTCCAAAATGGAAATGAGAAAGGCACTAAATATCTTAGTGTTGTTTATTATAATCTTTCTACAAGGTTGCTCATTTCTAGGAATCGAGATGGGAATACATAGAACGGTCGTACTTGAAAGATCACCAGTGAGGGTAATACTCTCCGGGGATATCCAAGACAAGGACTATGTATTCGCAAAGAAAGTTCTAAACGACTTGTATGCAAAACAATACATAGATCACAATTTTACAGACGTAACGGTTAAAGTATTCGCAGGGCAAAAGACAACTCATTTGCTTAGTAAGTCGGAAACTTCGGAAGAGAACGCTCAATAGAGCCAACAATAAATACAATAAAGGAAAAGTAATGACAAAGAAGAACTTAGTAGTAGTAGCCGCATTGGCTATAATGGGAATGACCGGATGTAGCACTACATCAACACCAACACCAAAGCACACAGTGAGTGTACCAAACACACGAGTAGCAACGGTAAGGGGTGTAGATGGAAGAAATCATACTGGACACGTAAGAAGAAGCGGTAGTCAAATGTGGATAATGGAAAGTAATGGGAAACTATTCTTGATAGGAACATATTCAAAAAGAGATTGGGATATGCTAACAAGAGGAGTAAACAAGGTACTTACACAGAATGCACAAGCTAGAAGAGACAACGCAAGACAAGCAAAGACAACAACAACCTACAGAACCACAAATACAAGATGGGGCTATAGGAAATATACGATGACTGCAAACAGATACAACTACAATGTAACATGTAGGGACGGAACCAGATCAGCGGCAAATGGTAAATCAGGAGCTTGTTCGGGTCACGGCGGAAGAAGATAAGCACGCTCGAAAGAGTCAGTAATAAAAACATAAAGGAAAAATAATGGAAAACACAGTAACAATAGAGAGAGAATTTGTAAGAAATGCGGTAACGTTCAAGCTACTAACTACAGACGAGGCATCAATTTCAGCATTCGTAATATTGGCAACAATCGAAAACGAATTAGAATACATGAGCGATGACAGATTTCAGGTAGTAGTAAAGAATGGAGCAATATTCATTTCATTTTCTCCACAAACGGGGATTCATTTCTTGCTAGGATCAGTACCAAGTTACGGAACATTCAAATCGACAACAAAGAAAATCTTGAAAGAGAAAGTAATGGGCAAAACCACGATTCTAAAATTGTTGCTATGGTTGGGACTTAACAAGGGTGATGTAGTAAAATTTGAAGGAGGTCTGATGAAAGACCAGGAGCCAATGATTGCACTAAAAAATGAGCAAGGTGAAATGTTCTATATGTATGTATCACCAACTTATTACGGTAAGTTTTCATTGCCTACGGTAACGTCACGTGACAGAAACTTAGGTGGAATGGTGTTCTTGTTCTCAGAGCTAGAATCAACCACAGAAGTATTTGGCATCGATGAGATCTCGAATCTACACCAGAAACAATTTAAGAAACATATCGAAACTGCGCAACTGCCAGGATTGTAAGATGAAGACGACAGAATATCTTTATGGTGTTCAGCCAGGAGTATTCGCTAACATGCGATATGCAAATGCGATAGAGTTGAAATACATTCTATCACACAAATTACTACATGACCTCAACGATGAGTACTTCAAGGACTTAAGTAATTGGGATGAGACGACGGATTTGAGACAACGTATCAACGATGTTCGCAAAGCCATGGATCATAACGAATCATTAATAGGGGAATTACAAGATGAAGAAAGAGACTGAAGCATTTAACATGTTTGACATGATGATGTGCGGTGGTATAGCATTGGCACTAGGATTCACATTAGGTGTGATATTCGTAATAAAAATGCAGTAGATTTATTCAGCTAACGTAAACGTTGGCTGGAGTAAGTAATATTGCAGGTTCTGATAAGGTCCCCGATGACCCCGATGCATGATAGGTTCCATCAGTAGACCCATAGAGAACACCTTAACTTTGTCTTATCTTTGTTAAAATAATTGAGGTGGGCGGGACAGTGCGTGGAGACACGCATCGCCGATATGTGCCAAGACCCTCGATTCAAATATGTATCCGAGTTAGTATTACGATGATGTTGGAATAAGAACACAGAATAAATGGGTGATTTGTTAGTGCGTGGAAGGACTAAGCAATCAGTATTGCGCACAATAGCAGCTCCGCAGAGCTTCGCTGCGTGTGTGCGTTGAGAGGACTATAAAAGACAATTATTGAATCAGGTTTTGATAAGACCCCACATCACAAGGTGCATGGTAAGGGCATGATAAGGTAGGCATTATAATGGAGGGCTGTGCGAATCGCTGGACGGAACCCGAGGGAGCTTGCGACCGAGTGGTGAGAGTCATGCGAAGAGAACGAAGCAGACCCCCCTTGGGGGGTAGGCGAAGTGGTACAGAACGAAATGATATGAAGAAAAGAACTTAGAGAAGATCAGAAAACGCTATATATACTATTTTTGATACTTGACACCAAACACCATATTGGAGAAAACGAACATACCACACTACACGAGAAACATTTGATAAGACACAAGCTCACCGTTGGCGTTCACGGACGAAACCCGACCATGCAAAATCCACTTTTTAAAAAAGAATAGAGAAAACAAAGAGACCGAGAAGTCATTAAACTATAAGTGTTCGAGTGAAATGTACAATCACTTAAACGCTAAAAAAACACAAGGAAGAACGATGAAAAAGCAAGTACGAAAGAATATGCGATTACTAGCATACATTGATAGAAATTACATGGATAGCAGAACGCCCATGGAATGGATAGAACCGGAGAACGCAATCTCGGGAGGACTGAAACAACTGATACTGGAAGAAAGTGAAGTTGAGGGAAAAACAAAAAGACAGTTTTTTGCGATCGTATGGAATGACAAAGTTAACCGAATGATAGCAGTGAAAATAATCAATGATAAGTCAGGATTAGACAAGTTGAAAAAAGCAGCAATCGGTGACATCGCAGTATTTCACAGAAACACCGTGCTGGAAGTATACTCTCAAGAAATCTGGGAAGGAAAACCAGAAGTAGAAGCAGAAGAAGAAGTTGGATTTGACTGGACTGCACCGTTCTTAAGATGGCGCAAGGGACAAGTGCATACATACATACTGGACGAAAGTGTCAGGAGAGTGACTTTCTTCCAACCATTTACCGAAGCATATAAGTGGGCACAAGAAAACATGGACGAAGCAAAAAACTTAGACATGAAAGAGCTAGTAGACAAGGCATTCCCAGACGATTAGAGAAGGTCAGAAGCACCCGAGCGAAGCGATGGGTGCCGCTCCATACTGGAGCTTACGATTACACAAACACCGATTCTAGAACTATGTAAAAATTATTTTATATATTTTTGAAATCATGTTATGAGAGGTTGAGGTTATTTAAGTGGCGGAACAGGTAGTGGTGCCACACAAATTTTCAAAACTATTTTT
>JAUTBT010062042.1:0-14615 GCA_032361225.1 Lepetodrilus schrolli | reverse complement strand
TCTGTACAATAGTATCATATCTGTACAATAGTATCATATCTGTACAATAGTATCATATCTGTACAATAGTATCATATATGTACAATAGTATCATATCTGTACAATAGTATCATATATGTACAATAGTATCATATATGTACAATAGTATCATATCTGTACAATAGTATCATATATGTACAATAGTATCATATCTGTACAATACAATAGTATCATATCTGTACAATAGTATCATATCTGTACAATAGTATCATATCTGTACAATACAATAGTATCACCTACATATAACTCACACAGTGAGAAATTTTACACCAATATTATCTTTCATAACATGTGTCAAGATATTTTTAGCATTAATTATTTGTCTTTGGGATTTTTAAGCTTTTTGTGTTAAGAGATTATAGCTGCTTCGAAGATTAAGTATTTCAGTTAACGTGTTGTCTAAAATCATTGAGCGCAATAGTATCTCACCGAGTACAGGACAGTGCAGTGTGAATCAGTGTAACCTTTGTTAGACAGAACAGTCTCACACCACACTCATATGTAAAAACTTACATGAATGTCAACATGGCTTAGTCATCTAAATGATATCTGAATGTACACATGTATGTATATTCCCAGATACTCCAGCACATAAACACACACACACACACACACGCTCACACACACACACACACACACACACACACCACACACACACACACATACACACACACACACACACCTTCTCTTTCCCATTTCCTGAATAGATTAGGTTTGCATTGTTTCTTTATCTGGACTTCTATCAACTTTAACCCTCTCCATGCTGGAGGCACCCGGATATGCCAAAATAAGCTGTGTCTGTGTTTATATACAGCAGGGAGAGGGTTAATGATAAATCTTAGGAGGAACTACTCACTGTCAATGATAAACGTAAATGTACACAGACGCAGACTAGCGGGTACGGTCCAGTGATCGCACAGCTGACCATTACCTGCTCAGACCAACTGACCACTACAGCTTACCTGTGCAGCGACATTATGTGGGACTTGCTGAGTGGTTTTTTTAGCAGCAGGTGTGGCCGGTGCCACGGCAGACTTCTTGGCAGCGAGGACGTTGAGGGGAAATGGCAGCAGGACGCTGGTACACAATCCGTAGTGAATGGCGCCGCAGGCCACGCCATGCTTCTTGAGCTGTGCGACATCACACACCGCACAACTGTGTAAGGACCGCCTCCACCGCAGATCTATCTTACTAGTGTAGTGCACTGTTATCTTGGAGTGGATGTACTTCACACACGCATACTTCTTCTGCATAGTCAGTGACTCTACTCCACGTAGGTGACCCTACTCCACAGTGACGCTACTCCACAGTGACCCTACTCCACGGTAGATGACCCTAGTCCACAGTGACCCTACTCCACGGTAGGTGATTCCACTCACAGGTGACCCTACTTCACAGTGACCCTACTCCACGGTGACCCTACTCCACGCTCGTGCCAGAATGTCAGCCAACGATATACCGGCATCCAAGACAAACGCAAAACTCATCCATCGCAAAACTTATCCATCGGTTATCATCTGTACTCCGTAGTTTCTGACAACTTTTATAACCTTTGATAAGACACAACTCCGAACAACGTGGCAAAATAAAATGTGCAGTGTATAAGAATATATCCAGTGTTCAGCGAAGTGTGTCCATTGTTCTCTCAGTTTCCAGGATATATATCTCATATACGGCCTTTGTTAATGAGCCACGGCCAGCGTGTCTGGGGAGGGCAGATCGGCAGCCAGTTACACACGCGCTCCGAGAAGACGTTTAGCACCAGTCTCAACAGTTACCATCTTCCAAGACGGCTGGCCAACATCCATGTATGGAGCACTGACGTAGAAAGTGGAATCCCCTGCCCACAGAAACTACAAGATGCTAACTTTGATCCGTCATAACTTGGGGGTGACCCTGCTGTGCTTTGATGCCTTATGATCACCAGCAGGTCTGTAGTACAGTGCCATACAGTGCTGAAATGCAGCTATACTTGTGAGTAGGTGTGTTTTTCATGTTGTGTAATTGTGGATCTGGCTGCACGCAGCTTGCTGTCAGTGTACACTGGCTCCTCCCACTGCTAGGACTAGGAGGAGATATTAATCACAACATCAGGCTACACCATCAACAATGTACTTCCAGCCTGACTCACATCCTGACGGGAGGGCAGCAGTTCTGGTCTCCCTCCTAGTACGAGGGCGAGATGTCACAGAACATAATGGCAAACAGGTAGATCTCAAGAAGATGAAACAAGTTCAATGAAATCCGTCCTGAAGTTGGTATCTATTTCTGTCAGAGTTCATCTTCTGCCACAGCAGACGTACTGTGGTAACTTAAGCTGGCCAGTGGCAGTCTGCTGTAGTACATTGCAGTACTGAAGTCCTGCAGCTGTTTGAGATAACTGGGCAGACTGACCTACACTGGACACTCCTCCTACACCTATCTCGGCACAGGCCACATGTCATTGGAATGTTTTAAGCAACAAACGATCTCTCTCCATAAAGGTGGATAATAGCATACGTAAGCCAGCTGTAGAGGTAGCACTGGTGATATTGCTTAGACAGGCATGGTCACACGTAAGTCTTAGGATACATTAACGTATAATGACAGATCTCTTCTCAATAGTTGTGTCACTGTCAAGAACAGCTTGAAAAGAAACTGCTACAACTCTGTGTACATAGAATCAGTTCATGTTTACTATCAGTGACCCAGTTTTGACAGGGCAGTGAGATGATGACAGAAAATGACTACGTACATCTCCACCACAACCAATAAATACTGCTACTTCCAGCATTTTACTTTCAGTGAGGATTACCTACACCAATATATTCGTAATTTCAGTGTAATTTGTTATTACATGCCTGGAACTGTCAAACCCAATCTAGACACAGTATTTCACAAGTTTTGTTATGTCTTTAGGCATTGGTTTGTACAAGACTCTGCATACACTAGGTGACCAAATCACACAGAGTAAGTAAGGATTCATACATTTAACAGTACATTGTTACTTCAAAATGCATAAATCATCACAAAACATCAGCTGGTTAAAAAGAAAGAGACATCAGATGACAGCAACAGCTTGGTCAAGTTCCATGGAAAGTTAGTATCATATCAATTTTATCTTTTGTATTAACCATGTCATCTTATAGAAAACAGTGTGTAGCACCAACCATCCAACTGCTGGTGTCCGTGCATCATGTGTCCGCAGTATCAGTCACGACTGTTCATTAGAATCGCATTAACATATTCATGTCTAAATGGAATATGGAATTATTTCAAGATTTCACTTTTGCCATAAAGAATGGATTAATTGTCTACATTCCTGTCCTGATGAATAAGGGATAGGTTGAGTTTTATGACACAGAGTGAGGTGAAGATCCTGACAGAGAAACCCAACATATACATACATACTTCATAGCCTGTTACACTGAATAATGCACTGATGTAGCGGAAATCCCAAACAAGCATTCAAAAATACAAATGTTATAATAATATCAGACGCCTGATACATGCCACTATTGCAAAACTACTGTAATTTGTCGAGTATAAAGTTAAAAGATTTCTTCAATTAAATATGGAAACACATTTATTAATATTTACACATTTACTTGGAACTATATGTTGTCTGTGTGCTTTAACCCAGTTCCCAAGACATGTACCTATATAGTTTTGTGACTGAATATTGATATTACAATAATTTCTACAGTTATGTGATAAAAAAAAAATCGTATATTACTGAATTTATTTAACTTGTTGGCAAAACTGATATTATTATTATGCTCCAGCTAAAACACAAACATGCCCACATGACCTAATGAAGCGACCTCCGCACACACCAATCAGTGGTCCACCAATCAGTGGTCCACCAATCAGTGGTCCGGATCCTAATCATACTGAACTACATTGTTAAAGTGAGGAAACGTTGTTAAAGTGAGGAAACGATTAAAGTACACTTCACAGCAGCGGAACAAACAATTGGGGATACATTTTCAAAGAAAGTTCTTCACTATTACCGTAATGCTTCAATTAATTGAAAGATAAAGAAATTATTTCTGGACATTAATCTCTTTCTATGGTAAGATTACATCAACAAATATTTCAATAATAAGTTAGAACATCTGTCATCAGTGGCCTGACAGAGATACCTGGACTTCAGACTGACCACATTCCCCTCGTGGTAGTTTGATACAATGTCAGCCCTTTCAGGCATACTTCTATTGTAGCATACATTTATTAGTAAATATATAAATCAATAAATTACTTGTTTACAGTTTGAAAATTCCTCAGAACAATAGCAATGAACAACCAGAAGTTGCAAGAATGCTTCCTAAGTTTAGTCTAAGCTTAGAAGTTGAACACCATCTTAGTGTTTCAGATTTATCCAGACTAACACAGCTATAGTGCAATATGTACTAAGTCTGACAGACTCATCCACTAACAGATACTAGCTACAGTACAAGGCCTGACGGACTCATCCACTAACAGATACTAGCTACAGTACAAGGCCCGATGAGACATTGTGGTTACGGGGATGATCTGGGAGTGGCTTTGACGGAGACTCTGGGGTCAGCTGCAGAGAGCCCAGGTATTTCAGGTTACGACCTCTGTCGTGGGTGGAACAAAACTGATATCTCAACTGAATAGCATACCTGTAATTTTACGCCATGGCACATTCAAAATTAACAAGTATAAAGGAACCCGAGTCATGCTTGGTGGTAATTTCAGAGACATGGCAAACCCTCTGTTAGCCTGGAACAGCCAGGAGCTGGCCTAATATCGCTAATAGTCACAGGCCTTGCTACGGGACATGTTCTCACACAAAATCCCTCTCATGTTCAAGACAGTCTCCATCAGCAGCTAAGTAAGTCTACATATTCGAGATAATTGGGGAATAACAGAAATGGCTTTCAGTGGTTGGTCCTTCTTGGTGTGGGATTTCACAAAAACAAATGATGTATTTTAACTCTCTACTATGTTGGGAAAATAGAATAATTGATGATCTTGTTAGCCAAGAAATTTCTTACTTCTAACACAATTTCGCAACCAATTTCCAGCAAACATAATTTCAATCTAGGTATTCAGTTTCTAGTTACCGTTTACCAGAAGACTTTTCCAGCATATAAATATAAATCCTAAATGTATTAGTATTATGTCATTCAAAAATAACTTTACCTTCAGAACCAGATAACTATTACAAACAAATACATTGAAAATTGAACACAATTCCTTACCACAATAATCAGACTGAAAATGTTGATCATCACCAGTCCTTGGGCACTGGCCAGTCAATTAGTTGGAAACTGGTCAATTAGGACACTGGTCAAACCATTAGGACACTGGTCAAACAGTTATGACACTGGTCAGTCAGTACAGGACGAGACACAGACAGTGGTGAAGTATGGAGTCAGACCACGTACTGTCTGTCACAACAGTCAAACCCGCCGCACTGAGAAACGGAAGCTTGGAGTTACAATGAGCTCTAAAACTGATTCAGTTCAGGAAATGTCAGCGTGGCTAATTGTTGCATGGGATGAATGAGGTCTGAGAGCATCCGGAAACATGCGCTAGTGTGGGTTGCTACTGACAGGATGAGAACCTGCAACAACCACTTGACTTTGCAAGAAGCACAAGTCGTAGATAGATGCACACAAACCACTGATGACAATTGATTATGTTATGTGGAAAAACTGGTGAACCAGGAAGTACCACATTAAAAAAGAAACCTCATCTTATAACTAGAATCATGATTACATAGCAGTCAGGGTTTTCCTACTTATGCTGTGGGGGTGTCAGATTTTCTAATGCCTTAAATTTCTCCAAATATTCTCCAGATTCTGAGAACAGTATGAACATTTGAATTCATGATTCATGTCATCTTCTGGAGTACATTGAAAATACAAGTTTCAACATTTTTATATTATTAGTGCTCTGCTTTAATACCAGAAATCTGTCCATTTCCTCTCAGTAATGGAGAGTTGTGAGACTCTTTATTTGAGTAATGTCATACAATGTAGTATCATACAGTCGTATGCTGTAGTGTTGTAGAGTTTACGACTTAGACTTTTCAAACAGCCATCACTTCCACATTATACAATATCTTGACATTTGACATGATCGAGCTCACTATTTCTGATTGTGAATCCTACACTCTACCACCCAAGCCATGCAGACTACGAGAACAGTAACACATTCGTCAAGTGTTATGAAACAGTGAGCACCACCCATTAACTACACGTGCTCCACAGTGTGTTCATACAAACACATACTGTGCATGAGATCAGTCATTGCATGAGGTACACTTGAACAAAATGTTGAGAATTAAGGCTCCATATGAGATGTCGAAAATGTCCAATGTTCATTTAAGAAAACTATCTATTTTAGTTATTATTGGTAGCTAGGGATACATATTACAACACAATCTAATGATGAATGTGGGGCGGGTGGTAGCGCAGTGGTAGAACATTGGACTCCGGAGCCAAAGGTTCCAGGTGCAAATCCCGCCCTGGGCACCCGGCATAAATGTTCGCGATATTGATAGGATGCACTCTCTGTAGAGTGGCAATGCAGTTATCATCCTTAGTCTTGTCAGTACCAGCCGATGCTCGCAGGCTTACTGCAACATTCAGCTCTACGGATGTTGCGGGTTTCCTCCTGCCCTAAACTGACAAGTCGTGATATAAGTGAAAGAATCTTGAAAGTGACTTGAATTTGAACCTAGACTTCTGTCGTACCTCGTATGTTAATATATCTTTCATAATTGTCCCTACAAATACACATAATGGAGATGTAGTGTTGATGATGAAACTTACTGATATTGCGATGGTCTGTGCAGACTACGATAGACGGCGAGACCGACGCCGCAGAAGGAGGAGGAGAGCCCGCGGCAGTGGAGGCTTCACGTCCGGCACCGAGACCGACACCAGCATCTCCAACTACCGCGGTGGCAGTGGTCGCTACAGCAGCATGCCCCCCAGGGGAGGGAGCGGAGCTGGGGGCGGGCGTGGTGGTGCTAACAGCAGCCTTCCCCCCGCCCAGCATGTGACAATGAAATCCGAGGGTGGACAGCCCACGTCTCAGTATTCTGGAAACAAGAACTCTGTGAATAATGGTGAGAAAATGGAAGGCCCGGGTGGCGATGCAAGTTCATTTCAAGGAGCGCGGGATGCAGGGAGACCCCCACGGGACGTGCCGCGGGAACCACGTAGGCCCATGTCTCAAGCCAAGGGGCTTCCCCAAGCCAGTGGTAGTGACTCTGATTCTAAGATAGCGAAATCTAAGTTGAACAATCCTGCCAAAACCAAAGAACAGATGGTGAATGGAGAGTAGCCGCATCTCCCTTGTTTGATATCTCGTAGTGCAGTATGCTTATCCGTGACTGAGTGAGTGACGTACTGCATGAGCCAGCCCTATATGCTACAATTCAGTTGAACTAGTGCTATTCCTACACATGGTTTGTTTTCCAAAATATTGAGAGTGCTTGCCTGAGTTTTGGTGATTTCATACATAATGGAACCTGTTTGGTTAGTATCTTTTCTTTTAAATACATAATGCGAGTTGCTATTTCAACGGCTAATTAAATGTTATGGGATTAAGCCTCTTCCAAAATAGGGGCACATACCTGGCATTGAATCTACTAAACATGTGATGTTGGGAAATATTTAACATGTTTCAGTATTTTCCTGCAACGAGGTACTTTTAACATAAAATCCTTTCACCGGTGAAGTTCCATGTAGGCACACAACCATGGGAGATCACTCTCAGCTGCAAGCAAGGGAGACCATTCTCAACACCAAGGAAAATACCAAGCTTGAACAGGTGTGACAAATCACCAATGCCGAATGCGACTTGACATCTCAAAACGACCATATTATCACCGTAGGTTATGACAGATATTTGATTTTGTTCATTTGCGGCGCATGAAGAGACAAACTACAGCTGTCATCACAGATGTTCATTGGCAGCAATGACCAAATTAGCATATATTCCATCACATGCAGTCAATGCAGTCATGAATTATACTATGTGTAGTTGTGCCTTTCATTCAATAATAATTTGGGATATTTCTATATAATGCACATGCAATTGCTTTGTTTTAGCCTATTTATTTGAGGCTGGTAATGAGGGTATTTATTTCTTTGGATGATTTCTATTAATCGTCACATATGGGTGAAAGATTCCCAACATCCAAATATGTACCTTAATTATTATGGGCAGCCCAGTGTATGTTTGTAGATATGTAGTTTGGAAATGTTTCCTACATGATATTTTGAAAAATATTTATCATAATTTGATCTATTAAGATTGATGTTTCTATTTTGAAACTTCACAATTGATTATTAGCCCACCTAGTGTTCATTGTCGTAAAAAGAAATTGGAGAAATAGAAATTAAGTTGATTTCAAATGTAGGATAATTCATTAAAAATTGAAACAGCAATTATTTATTTTATTTAAAAAAAACCTAGTGTGTAATTTCTTGTGAAACTGTTTTCACAAATATAACTTCAGCTTTTGCATGGTTTGGTTAGGAATTTTAAAGAATTTCAATTGTACAATATATATTCATTCATTCTCACATTTGGACATTAGTTATAGTCTTTGTGGGGAATATTTGGATGATTATGTTTACTTACGTAAATTTGAGGCTTTGTGATATTTCACAGGAATATATTTTAATGAAACCTGATGATATCAACATTATTTGCCTCAATGTTTTTGTGATTTACCATAATTTGCATGCAAAAAAGAAATGCCACCTCCGTAACGATACTGTTTGATATTGGTTTGATATTTTACGGATATTCAAGAGGTCGTCGTACAAACTTGAATGCACGGTGTGTTACACTTTGAGTGCATATACGACTATGATGAAGAAGCTGGGTGTCTCCCAATGAAGTCGAGACAAGATGTGACTTCCCCAGTTCTGGTGGTAGCTGTTGAAGATCAGGCTGCCAAAGAAAATGTTGACTTTATTTGCTAATCTTGAATCGGGCCAAGAGGAACATGCCATTGACCAAAGTGTTCAATGGAGAAGTACTTTAACATCACAAATGCATATGATGATCACAAACAAGGAATGTCGTGATCTTATGAACCAACTGCCTCGCAACTGGTTGTTATTATCTCAATGACAATCGGTCAGGTAATTTTCGAAAGAGGTCGAACCCTCTGACTGAGAATATGGTCGACAGTCAAGGAAGTCTTGAATGGTACACCATTTTTATAGATAGTGATCTGTACCAAGTGTGGGAAGCACTTTCCTTTGTTGTGGTCGTCTTTATATATGCTGGCCATGGAAAGGGAGTGCTATCCAAATAAACTACAAAGGGATATTTCGACATTGTACTTAATAAAAATCTACTTTTATCAATTGATATCAATTGTTTGGATCCCTCGTGAGTCAGTTTCAGTTTAGCCTTCACCTAACTGGCTGCATCAGTCACTTTATTGTGTGGCATCGTCAGTTGCCTCCAGCAGGAAAAAGGTTAAAGCATCCTTTTTCATTGTACCAATTTAATACCTTTTAGTAAGTGCATTGCCGAAATGTCCTTATGTAGCATTCTTTTTCACGAGATGAGAAAGAATACAGACATCCACGACTATACATTTCTCTATCCAGCAAGGTGACTTTCGATGAGAAAATGTGAACTACCACCCAACTACAGAAACACAGTAATGGTGTTAAGACATTAAATTGGGACTAGTTGTATTTCTATCTATTACCGTTTGTGTTGTGATCAATTTAGTGACATATCAATTGTATTCACTGTTTTTAGATAGAAAATCATTTCAGAAAAAAAAATAATAGAAAAAGATGTATCATTATTCTATTATAATTGTGCTTCGTTTGCAAACTTGTGAAATTCAATGAAACTAATTTGATATTGGAATTAAAGAGTTTGTGTGTTGACAAGTTTACCGTTTAAATATTTCATCCTTTTTCCATTCACTTGCAATTTACATATCATTTATTTTTAGTGTTAATATAATACTATAAATTCTTTGGCATTAATATACCTTTTATATGTCATAACATGAAAGTGTATATTTTGTTGTCATTGGTGTTTTGCATTATTCTCCACCTTAATTTTAATATTCATATCCTGGTTTTGCTCTGATAATATTTGGCCCAAAACACTACCATCAACCTTTTCAGAATGACATTGGTTGACCTTGTGAATCATACTGAAATGTTGAATTTGTCAAGAAATAGTTAAATGTGTTTTGTTTGATTGAATTTCCCTTTCAGTCTGCAGTGTATATTCTCTAAATTAACATTTATCAAGAAATCATTGATTATCAATGAAACACAAGGTATTGTCTCCAGGCATTTATAATTTGTTGTGTGTTGAATTTGTAGCTAGTATTGTTTGTGTATTTATCAAGAAAACAACATGGATTAAACACATTGTTAATCTGCCTAAGGTAGATTCCCAAATCTCATGAATGTGACGCCTATCGAACTGAGGGGGTAGAATATCTGATCACGTCAAGGTGATGATACATTTTGAGATTATGCTACATTTTTTTGTGTCGTTTTGGGGGAACATTGATATGAATGTGGTCAGTGACGATATATCACCAGCAATGCATCAAATTTCAAAACCTACAAATGTAATCTTTTGATGGTTCCAAATTATTAAGACTTGATCAGAATTACTCCCAATATGACATCTTTGTACACCCTCTGAATCTGGTTTGGAATCTTCCATGTTCACTTGAATACGGAAACACGACATCCTAGTTAGGGGTGACAGGTGTCTTGATTGATATTGCTGCAAACTTCAATTTATTTGGACGAGAATGGTATCCAGCTCACTCTGTGTTGTATATTTTAAGGTCATTTGGCAAAGTAGTTTTTGACATTTTACGATTTTTCTGTTTGATTTTTGAAGAAAAGAAAAAAGAGTAAATTACTAAGGTAAATTAAAATAACGTCTGTTCTTGAAATACTCGCCATAAATATTTTGACATTGTTCAATATCTGCAGCTGAGTGAGTTGCAAAGCCAACTTTGTTGCCAAATACACGACTTGTATATATTGTAATATAGACTGATGCTTTCAATACTGGACTTTGACGTTATTGTAACTGGACTAACTTGAACCCGATACAGCGAGAGAGTAGCAGCAATACTGTTGTAGGTCTGATTCATACACATGGAAATTATTGTCTATTTCTTGCCGAGCATGCCGTGAAAACACTGATTTCAGGCTAGTACCTGTGCGATAACATGTCTGGTATGGATTGGTGAATGCAAAATGTATGAATCGATGATGGCAACTTGGTTAGTGCTGCTCTCTTTCTGTCATAGCTATGGAAAAGATCCAGACCCTGGACTGGTGTGAATAGAAACTCACATATTGAATGCAAGTAAAACAGGCTCCTTTGATAAACAGTAAGGCTATAACTGGGATGGTTTGATGATATATTGTGTTTATTTTCTGTTAAGTGTACTTGTATTCGCTGAACATACTATCGGCTACATACAACAGTAATGAGGGAAGCCTTTTTTAGAAAGCTTGTTCGGACCTAAAATGTACAACATCCACAAAGGTTAAAACGCACGGTTTCAGTGTGAACAGTATGTGTTTCTGTAAGGGAAACGCTGCAGTAACCGTGTTTGGTCTGAACGAGCCTTTACTTGTATGCTGAACTGATACTGTTGGCTACATGTAAGGGCAGGTGCTTACTGCATGAAACACCAGTACCGGGGACCTGTTTGATCTCAATGCGATTGCTATTGTAAGAACAAGACTACATTTGTATC
Organism: Lepetodrilus schrolli; assembly: GCA_032361225.1. Classification (NCBI taxonomy): domain Eukaryota; kingdom Metazoa; phylum Mollusca; class Gastropoda; order Lepetellida; family Lepetodrilidae; genus Lepetodrilus; species Lepetodrilus schrolli. Next base: position 2,830 of record JAUTBT010062042.1, on the reverse strand, counting down.
ATACAATGTCATGACTAGTCACTCGCCAAACCACTTGACTCCATAAATGGCCACAGTTCCAGCATGGACGAGATACATTTGTGTAGCAGAACTTTTTGTATCATCAACATTTAAAAAGAAAATTGTCAGTAAACATGTTGAAAAGTGCTGCTGTAGTGATTTCTTAGCAGATGTTGGTGAAAATTGCCACCTTAGTTACTAATCGAGATGTTTTCATTTCCTGGAACTGGTTGTTGAGGTCTTGTGGTTTGACTGAGATGGCAAATATCAGATTGTAAATACACTTGATATGTAGATTTGTGCATCACCATTGCACGGTCATCTTCACCTAATACCCATCCTCTTGGCAATGATGTACCACAAGCTGTCCACGATGTAAACAATAATCTGGGTTTAAATTGATTAAAAAAATAATTGAATAAATTTAACTGAAAGTTTCTATTCAAAATTCATGTTGGTCTTCAATAGTTTCTCACTCAAAAACTTTTTCGATTTTCGAATTGCATGAAATTAGTCTTGTGATTCCATTTGATTACCTTTTACCAATGTTCAATACAATTTACAGATAACTTGTAAACTTTTGTGATACATTGTGGACACTTGTCTTTGATATACATTTCCAGCTTGGACATACATGTACAATTCCCATGCTTTATGGACATCCTTCTTACTTGGAAGATAATACTATCGAATTTCTGAAATGGGTGAAAGATTCCCGCAGCGATGTTAAACTCCATAATCACTCACTCACTATCGGATTTCTGTTCCTAGTTCAGAAATGTAGCACATTTACATCACTGTAAATCCTCAACCCTAATTATATTATCGATTTGGACCAGAATATTTTCAAAATGTCTACTGAAATACTCTTTGGTAACCATCGAAGGCTATTATTATTCAACCAAGAGCACAGAAATCTAATCTAGTAAATTAATAGGAATTGTCCAGTGGAAAACAAGCAATTTCATCCGGTACGATACCAGTAAAGCAATAGTATGCACAAAATGCTGCCTAGGAACAGAAGTGAGGCTTACTAGCAAGTTCTTTCCTTTTGGATAAATATTGTATCAGGTGTGTGAATTGTCAGCACTAACATTTTCTGCCATATTACAACCCATAATTACAATGCCAATTGAAAATAGTATGCACAATATAACCCATAATTACAATGCCAATGGGAAATAAAACAAAATGGTTAACAGCCATGCTCAATGGTCCCAGCATTCATCTTTTGGGTGGCTGTGTGTGGAGCAGAGGTTTAGTGTCCCAGCACCGATAGTGTGGGAAGTCGTGATACTTCATGTCAAATTGTATGAAGTGGAGTAAAATCGGGATAATATTGGGAGAATCTTGGTAATGTACTACAGATTCATTTCATGTTAGATACATCAGAAAACCATTTGAGAAATCATTGATGATCCATGTATTACAAGTGTGAAATGAAACTTAATGCTGTGATGGTTTGATGGAAAAGTTATTTTTGTAAATCTTCACATGAAACATCATCATTGATTGCTTTCAAATTGCAATGTTTCTCTGAAGGGAATGAACTTGCCACCGACATTTGACTGAATTATGACCATCATTCAACATTTATACATCTCATTTAACTTGGCTTGAGAGAAGGTGTTTTCTATTTGCATTTGGAGATGGCAACATTGTCACATCAAATATACGTTGATGTCTATTAAACAGCTCTATTTTACATTTTCCTATAGGAAAATCCTTATAAAATCGCTGAAACTGCCTGTATTTACTGATGCTATCTTTGAAATGTTGCTCATTTTCATTGAATTGATTATGGTATTCGGATTGCTAGTGGTCTTGCCAACCATGCTTGCAGATGTGACATCCAATAGATTTGTCACCGTCCTGTGCTGTTTCTCTGTTGCTACTGGTATGTACACTGGTTGTAGTATCTCACTGCCAATAACGGCCATGACGTAGTACAAACTATTCGGATATGCAGCTGGTTGTGCAAAACATTAATCCTTCCAAATTTGTATAGCAATGCTCCTTAATATATTCCGAGTTTGATACCCTAACATTACAGAGCAGTGATGTTGATTAGCATGGAGGAGTTCATGGAGGATATTACTTGGAAGGAGTATTTAGTGATAGAATGATTTTATTTCCTTCTGTAGATCGAACTGACCAGTTAAAGTTTCAATGTGTTTGTATATTAATGAGCAAGTAAGGAAAACACCATCTAACAAGCCTGTTTAGTCACTTCATTTTTGCCAAGTGGATATTTGCTTCCTGGAGAGCGTGTGTGACATAATGTAAGAAGTGAAGTGTGTCTTTGTTAGCAGACACTAGCAGTAGTACAAGGGACATCACTATTTATTTTCCATACTATATCATGAATGAGTTTGTATTTGTTAGGTTTTACATGCCTATTGTGCAGATCTGTTCTCAAATTAAACCAATGCAATAATATGTGTTGCGTTCTTGTTGATTAGATTGTTGATAATATGCACAGTGAAAGCATCAACTACCGTAATTATTATTTGAAGAGGAAATGCACAGATGTCAGACCATTGGAACATTGATTTGGACAAAATTATAAATAACAAAAGATGCATGAATTGTCCATATGGTACTGGAAGAATGGTTTCATTGAGTAAATCTAAAAATTCATTGAGCATTTATGTTATCGTGTAGCGGATGGTAACGCAGTGGTAGAACAGTTGGACTTAAAATTCTACCCCAGGGGCCCGGCATCAATGTTCGCGAAAGTTGCGTTTCTGACGTGATATTGATGGGATGCGATGTCTGTAGAGTGGCAATGCAGTTATCATCCTTGGTCTTGTCAGTACCAGCAGGTGCT
>JAUTBT010062031.1:0-14616 GCA_032361225.1 Lepetodrilus schrolli | reverse complement strand
AAGGCCCGGCGCTTATTTCCAAAATGATTGCTTCAGACCCGGCGTTAATTCGAGGCCGGCGCTTATTGCAGGAAATACGGTATTTCCCGTCAGTAATCACAGACTTCTGCCATATGTTAAATGACAACGTCGATTCGTTATTGATTTCTGCATAATTTACATCATCACAGATTTCTGCCACATATATAAAGCTTTAAAGTACTTTACTCTGTGGCACATTCAGCATGCCTTAGGGGGTGGATTTGGCACATTATAAGTAGCTATTATTATTATATTATTATTATTATTATTATTATTATTATTATTATATCTGTGTTGAAATCTATCTGGATTCTGTATTGAATTCTGGATGGCTTCTGTCACAGTGATGAAAACTACTAGTTATAAATGGTGCTATTTTTGTGGTTTATTTAGTCATCTACATGTCAGTTTATCTCGTCTGCTGTATATCAATGTAATATATCTTTTGATAGCTGGATGACTTCCATCACCGTGATAATACTTGATAGTTATAATGATGATACTATTGTGCACGAGTTTAGGACTATGTCAGTTTCATTCCGGCCTGTTGTATTACAATTTATCTATTGATTTTTGGATGACCTTTTGTCACAAACAGTTGATAAAGATAAAAATCAATAAAACTACGCTAGTTATGGTGATTGTCTAGGAGTTTTGGTCTGGAGTTTAAGTCATGTCTGCCATATTGCAATTTATCTGTTCATTTCTGGATGGCTTCAGCCACGCACATACAGTCATACAATTTAGTAGTGATAAATAGTGATACATTTGTGTAAGTTCCTGTTCCACAGCACAATCATAGCCTTACTAAAGTCATAACTCCTATACATTAACATGGACTTACGACTCTTGTAACACTACAATCGTTCTGTGGAACGCGGGCCAGGATTTTCTTCCTTCCGCTTGTCTTTTAACTCAAGTCTGCAATATTGCAATTCATCTATTCATTACTGGATGGTTTCTAACCACTCTCAGTGATAAAACTTAGTAGTTAATGAATCCTTCAGTGCTACAGTGAGTCTTCGTGATTTGTCCTATGGTCGTGAATCGTCCCGTCGACCAACTCGCCAGGATTTTCTGTGCGTATTGATCCCTGGACCACAAAATTGGGAGATCCAGGCAAACAGGAAGCCTCATTGGATGTCGGTTACTCCTAACTGGGCTGTGATGTGTCAGGTCAGCTGTTTTGGAGCTGGAATTGTTTTATGTTCTCGTCAAGGTCCTGGCCAGTAGTGTTTCTAGCATGCTGTGTATGCTCAGTGTGAGATGATGGTGGATTATGCTTGTATGACTCCCTGAGTCATCAGGATGAAGGTGAAGATGCTAAATGATGTGGTCCATGTTCCATAGTGATCATATTGCTATTGATAACTCTGTGTATGTGTTTAGGAGTTTCGATTCTCGTAGTAGCGCAATGATCGCTCTGTCTAATAGGACTCCTATCCGTTTACATGGAATTACTCTCATAGCGCTGCAATCCGTCCGACATTAAACTCCATAATCACTCACTCACTGCAATCGGTCTGTGGAATGGGATTCAGGACACTGAGGGATAACTGCTATACTGTAAAGTCTAGTGACACCCATGAACAGAGATCTATCTATCATGTTGTGGTATTTGGCATTAGGAACGTGTCTATTTGTTGACTCACAGTGTTAGGATACTGGTCTGTGTTTCATGAAAGGGATGTACCAGCAGTCCAGGCTTAAATCCATGTTTATATCATTTCCTGCTATATAGTAAAAGCATGGCTTACGCCCTGATTTATGGCCAGACTACAATACGACCCTTTCGTGAAACTCCGGCCTGTACTGGCCCTTGTTCCACAGGATGATCGCTTACCACTACAAGAGTCGTACCTACATACCGTATGTATTTGGAAGAGTTATGACTTTGGTGGTGCTATGCTCATTCTGAGTAACTTGACCCAGCTATAGCTATGGCTCCCCTGTATGAAACGACGTCGATGCCCTGGGCCCAGGTTAACACACTATCGTAAAGTTCTCCTACCAACTAGGTAGGAAAGGATGCAATGTCAGTATACTAAAAGGATGCAATGTCAGTATACTAAATTATGCAAGCAATGTCAGTATACATTTAAAGTATGCAATCAATGTCAGTATACATTTAAAGGATGCAATCAATGTCAGTATACATTTAAAGGATGCAATCAATGTCAGTATACTAATGGATGCAATGTCTCTATTAGTATAATATTAAAGGATGCAGTTGTCAGTGTACACATAGTACACAGCTAGCTACCATCCTTAAAGGTTTAGCAGTTTTGCATCATGGTCGCGTATGGGTGAAATATTCCTGCTGTGACGTAAAGCATTAATTCATTAATTTGCATCATGAGTTTTATCTCCTGCGCTAAACATGCTATATCGATCACAGTAATATATCACAGAACTATACTGTATGTGGAAAACAGCATACAGCCATCAACCCTGTACTGACAAAACTACCATTTTGTCTGGCTGTGAATGTCTTGGTAGCCGTAATAGCATAGCATAGCAGGGATAATAACATATTATTTCCTATATCAATATAGGTGACTCACTCCAATAATTAAATGTCAATACTGACATATATGTAAATAATATACTTAGCAAATTTGAAAGAAAGAAGCTTTCAAATAGTAATATTGAATATTATTAAAATTATTGTTGTAATACTTTAAAAAGTAAAATAAAATAAAATAATAATAATAATAATGATAAATAATAATAACAGTTATGCGACTGCTGATAATAATATCACTGTACACAATTTACCTTCTCAGCACAATGTACAGAAAATATGTTCTTGGTCTCACCATATAAGCGCATGGTTGTTCTGGGTTCTCCTCCCATTGTAAGCAAAAGGCTGTGATATCATTAAATACTATGGAAAATATCATTAAACACCAAAGCACTAGCTCAACCTTTGTGAAAATAGATCATAACATTTCTTGTTATTGATTAAAACTACCTATGATCTATATTTTCTATATTCTGCATTCTATAAAGTATCACCCAGGAAATATAACATTTGTCAGATTTCTGAGCAATTTCTCTTGGTTAAGCAGTCCATGCATACTAATGTATAAATTTATATATCCAAGCATTGTTCAACTATTGTGATGTCATTACTATAATTGTGATGGCGTAGCATTGCTATGATGTCACAGTGCAAATGCACAGCAGCCTAAAGATTTGACTTCACAGTAAAATCTTTATTATGATGTGGCATTTTTCTTCTTTAATTACTTTTAAATGATATTTGGTAATAAATAGAATCTCACCCTCGTGTCTTGGAATATCAAATATATCAACACGAGTCGTGAAAGCAAAGCCTCGGATTTAATAACTTTCATCGATGAGTGTTGATATATTTGATATTCCAAGACACGAGTGTGAGATTCTGATAAAAACAATAACCCCGACATGACCCCCAACATCTGCCGATGGACATTCTCTGGCCAGGTGGACATTCTCTGGTGACCCAGTACTGGTTGTAAACAGAACTCGACAGAAACATCAGAAAGGCCATGCACGTCTTCAATGGGATATTCTCTAATTGGAATGGGTGACGTTATATTGGCCAAAGGCTCAAGAGTATACTAATTCATATGGTTTCTTATTTTGGCGAATTGTATCTAAAGACAATATAGCACATTCTACATGTATGTCATTGTAGATATTTGGTGAATGTAAATTTTCATAGACCGCTGCAAATATTTTGTTTTATTATCGAAACAATTCACTTCATACCAAATGTAGATTTTAGAATCAGGGCATATATATTTTTTAAACAAACATTTATCTAAACTTGATATTATGTTGGGTTGTTTTCCAATATGAATGATTAAAATTCCTTCCACATTCTAGGCATTGCATATTGTGAAGCACGGTTGCTTAATCCAGAAACTCAAATGATATACGTGTATAGTAAGTCTAGATTTACTGGAAAACTCGGAGGGTAGAGACGTTCAGCGGCTCCTTTCATATAAATATAATACCAATCAATATTATTTATATTTAAACTATTTACTTTCACCCTCTGAGACTATGGATAGTCTACAAGCCTGGGATTACAGTCACATCTGACTAGGTCTGGAGCAAGTCATTTGGAATGTCGGAAATGTTTAGAAATCCAATTATCTAATACCGTGGTATCGTTCATATTGACCGCCCTGATCTTGTTTATATTTCCGGTTCATATCTTGTGGGGAATCTGTTTACAAATCCCCATCATACAAAGCAAGTTAATTTTGATTGGAATATATACATATTGCCAAATTACCTGTAAGTCAAATGTCTGTTATTGTTTCCGTAGTACATTTGTTGTAATTTGTAAAAGACTTTTCATATTTAGATTTGCGATGTTTATTATAATTATTAGTACATTTTGCGAGAGCATGATGGGTCGCCAGTTCTGGTACATACACACACGGACGCGCACACACACGATTGGAGGATCAACAGAAATTGATTGCTATATATAAACAGATGTTATACAATCAAAACAATCAAAACAATCATGTAACGGCTGATGTACTACGAAAACAATAACATACACTTGACATGCATTATGTCCAATAAGCACTATCCTCTTGTAATTAAATTAGTTAGATTAATTAAACACTGGATTCGTATGCTCTCTTAATATCTGTGTGTACATAACTGACTGTAAATTTATGTATTCCATATCAATGTATGTGATTATTATGAGAATAAACTCTGTTTTGTTCTGTATCCCATAATATACATGCACTTTCGTATATATCTATCTAGCTCGCCGATCAATACAACAGCCCAGCCCAATGCCAGTTGGTCTTAGTACGTACGACTGCTTCGTGAAAAGGTGCCCTGCTGATCGTATCGGCTGCGTACAGCAGATGTATACTAAATATAGGAATGCTCTCAGAATGTATCAGCTCTAGCTAGTGTACTTTGGCAATGATCATGATCCTGTGACTTATCATATTTGATTCAGAAAATTGTCGGGCAAAATGCTGCACATGTATAAATCAGTTGTACGTTTTTATAGTGATTATATACAACATTAAAAACTATATAATTAATGATTTTCTTATGTGAAATACCAGCACATGTAACTGAGCATGTCCAATAATAAGCAATACAATACTGACGCATATATGTGTGGACGATTGACAAATACGAACATGTGGTTTAGGATTATGTTTTATTCCGTACCAAAAACAGGCTAATACTGCTCATGTGCAGGACAATACTTCTTCACAGGCTACTCCGATGTTAACCGTCAGGCCCAATCAAATACTGACAAGCGCAGTCCACTACGAAGGTGGACGAAAGCGAGGCTCGGTGTCGTGAACCGGAAGTGCAATACACGAACCGACGTGCGCACTATGGTTAAACAGCAGACACGTGGTTTTTGTCGTCTTTTCGGTAGTGACGTATGCACTACGTTGAGACGTAGATAGATTTGAAGCCATGGCACATTGATAAAAAGTTTAAGGATTGAGGTCTTTGTAGAAGATTATTGAGCTCACAATGGAACCGTCCTTCATCTTTCCTCCCATGGGGAGACAACCCACTTCCGTGAATCCACTAACATTGGCAATTATCTTCAGCATGGCACGATTGTTGCTGAAGGTGTCGACGTACATTCCCATGAAGCCCAGACTCTGGGCAAAGTCCACACACATCTGAAGGCAGAATTCGCCAATGCCTTTGCCGCGTTCGCTCTTCCTCACGATGATGAAGGGATCGGCCACGCTGGCGCCGCGGTAGTACTTGCTAATAGCCAGCATGAAGGCGGCAACCATCTCGCCGCTGTCCTTGCGCATGATGGCGAAGTTGAAGCCGCCCTCGATGTCTTCACGAAACTCCTTCTCGTTTGAATACTCGTCAACTCCGAATCCGTTCCCGCTCTGAGCGGCCGTTTGGATCATGGAGAAGGTCTGGGAGAGTTGGGCGTCGCTCATGGTGTCAATGATGACGAGGGCGCCGTCGGGGAGGGTGGTGGTGCAGGGTACGACGTCGGGTAGGTGCTTCACCTTCTCCGCTTTGTCAGGTATCAGCATGGTGAGATCTGAAAATATAAATCGGGATATTAGTAAACGAAAACATTTATCTCATTACATTCTTTTATTTTATAGCAAATCTAATAATTTCAATAAGCGCATACCCTCCACTACAATATCGTTAACTATCCAAACTAAAGGATTAATGTTAAAATGAAAAACTAGTATGGTATGATTATATCAGTGCGCGTTCGTGACGCTTCCATGAAATCTGTCCAATATTATCAACAAACAAGCCCTCAGAACGTAACCTTGTGCACCACCTATGGCTCATTACGATATATGCCATGAGAATATCCCTGCAGGCAACACGAGACGCTAACTCGCGGACGGATAAGAAGATAGTAGGTTACGGTGACACAAGTTGACCAATTAACAAGTCAGCAATATACAGGCAGCTTCAATGACTTTCTAGAACCTGTTGTGAATTGCAAGTGGAAAAGGAAGCCCATTCCAAGTAACGGACATAGTTAATAGCATCGTTATATTTATTTTCACATCAGAGTTGCTGAATGTTGTTATTAACGTATACCACATTTATAGCTTTACTTATCTATGCCCAATATCAATGTATATAGTCTATTTCTGTATATATCCACGCAGTTGCGAATGCGGCAGTTCAAGTTATTTTCTATATTATTTTATTTAGTTATATTTTTAAATTGTTAATTTATTATGGGGTTTAAAGTCGATTTCAAGATTCTTTCACTTATATCACGGCTTGTCAATTTAGGGCAGGCGCAAACCCGCAACATCCATGGCGCTGAATGTTGCAGTAAACCTGCGAGCACCGTCTCGTACTGACTAAGGATGCTCAATACAACAGCCCAGTCCAATGGTCTTAGTACGTACGACTGCTTCGTGAAAAGATGCCCTGCTGATCGTATCGGCTGCGTACAGCAGATGTATACTAAATATAGGAATGTCAGAAGGTATCAGCTCTGTATATTTCTGTATATATCCACGCAGTTTTAATTGCGGCAGTTCAAGTTATTTTTTATGTTATTTAATTAGTTAGTTTTTCAAATTGTTAATTTACAATGACCATTTCAAGATTCTTTCACTTACATCACGGTTTGTCAGTTTAGGGCAGGGGGAAACGCGCAACATCCGTGGCGCTGAATGCTACAGTAAACGTGCGAGCATCAGTTAATATTACTGAAACTATTATTAAACACAATAACCATAAACATGTTCTAAAAATGTAGCCTACATGATAAGAATGATAAGAATTAGTTTTACTCGTTGCATACTATAGCTATACGAGTCAGAGATTTCAATTTATTCTGCATATAACATTTCCATAAATTCACCTTTGCCACGAGGTCATAACAGGTTTATTCCAATAAATTTAACCTTTGCCGGATAACTGAATGAAATTGGCATGTGCACGCCGGCAGTTTGTTGGCGTTTGCGTCATGCATGACTCATTATGAATAGCCACATTAGCTGGTTATCTTTGTTGTACAACTATTGCCATGGACAAAAAAAAAACACACTATAAAACAAACATGTTTCAGTGAAACCGGGGAATATTCAATATGACAGACATCCTCTTAATGGTGATTGTTTATAAAATATACTTATGATAAGAAATCGTATCCACATGATAAGAAATTGACATGACAATTCTTAGAATCTATATCTTTTTAACTAAATAATTATATTTAATAACGTATAATTATTAAAACTTTGGTATCCATGTACAATGTTATCGTTATAGTCGCAGTTAATTTCCTCGCAATAGGAATCGTTAATTACCATGCATGTATTTGTATTTGTATTACACAAGGGACGTTGACATCTTGCACAGCGGTTAGTTGGATCGTTGTAAATCAATAACGGAGTATTTCTGAGGCTGACTAATGCACACGGGAAGGTACGAATGTATCTCTGCGTGAGCCCATGGGGTCAAATAACCATGGCTACTAGTTCTCACGACTGCACCTTTTATAGGTCATTATATAGGTAAGATCATTGTTACTGGAATGTCGTTTCGTAACCTGTTTGCAGGTTTACTTGACCAGTGGCCAGCGAGACCTGCCCTTAATAATCCCAGCTGGTCAAAGTGACCACTTGGATTTTTAACTGGTAAATTTTCCAAAAATAATGCTACATTTAAATGTTGCAATTTTTTTACGTTACAATTATTTTCTAACAATGATCAATTGGACAAAGATATGTAGTGCAAGTAGGCCTATATACATAATTTCTTTAGTGACCAATTTTACCAAGCTACCGGTACAATATACTGGTTGTTTAAATTAATCTGTTAACACTCATAAGCATATCTTATTAGGTTAAATATTAGCATTACACAATCAATCGAAATATTTTAAGAATTAATTATGTAATAGACCCTATAGTTCGATTACTCATTTAATATTTAGAACCAATATACCAATACAATATATAACTGTTGATAAAGATTGTAAAATAAAATTAAAATCATAATACTAATGAAAACTCACCAGAATATAAGGATTCAACTGGCAGGTAAAATTCCTGGGTCTCTGTGACACAGACGATATAGTCACGTGCTTCAGAAGGATTGTTCAACTGAGGTTGTCTTCCGAAAGCTGAGTGCAATTCTAACCACGAGCTGGCAGTCGCTCGCTTTTATCCGACGCCGAGAAAACGTCATTGTTATCACGTGACATCAACACGACCTCTCGCCATGTGGTTGGCTTCGAGCTGTACTGGTAAATATGACACGATGCACTATTATACATGACACTGCTTGTACCACAACAGCACCTTGACATTTTCAGCTGAACCATAATTAATATTACTCATTTGAGTGGTACTTCAAAGTGCTATACCCTTTCTAGACCGTGCTGTCTTTATTTACAACAAAATATCATGTGTTTGTTTATACATGGTTGGGGATTCCCCGACATGTAGAACTATCGGTATGCTGTAAGTAATCGAGTTTTGCCCAAGGCTTCAGCCAGGTGTTATCATATATCCGGTAAAGCACTTATTTTACGCGCTAAGATAATTTGCGCGAAATAATAGGGCACAGTACGTTGCTGAGAGAGAGAGAGAGAGCGATGACATACGTTATTAATTAGATATGAAACAATGTCATCCATTAAAGTGCAGTGGACATTGAAATAAGTACAGAATGAATACGAAATTAAATAGGCATATATTTACGCACTACGAATATGATACATAGACAATAATATGTAAAACCACCAATTATGATTAAAGTATAATCTGTATAAAAACCGGTACCTTTTCCGCCGTAAGGAAAGTATAACTATAGACTACGTATAGGTGTGGTAATTGATTGTTTTACGTCGCACCTTTGGGTAAAGTTATGCATATATTCAAGAATATGCATGCATATATAGTATACAGTTATGTCCCTTGTTCATCAGCATCAGCCTCTTATTCGTGGCGTTACGGTAACACAAAATTCCTGCGGTTTATCCTCCCAGATGAGAAGATCGATGCAATAATGTAGCGAATATATTAGCGTTGGTCTGAACCTACTCGCTAGTAATCCTATGAAACCATGCCCAATACCTCTTTAGTGATGAATGTACGGATTCATAGGGCATCGTATCAGAGGATGCTCGCTAGTAATCGCGCTGAATCCATATTGATCCATATAGTACATTCGTTCTTTATCTTGGCAAGAACTCAAAATTACTACCACTAAACAGTACATTCTATAAAAAATAAAAATATTCAATAAGTCCTGCAACTTGAGAACTTCTGTGATATCTGTGCATTGTGCACTTACATTCATGTCATACAAACAGTCATGCTATGACAAGTACGCGGATGTTTTTTCGCGGGTAGCTCTCATTCTACAAAATATATAATTGTTTTAATGGATATACTATATTCATTAAATATTTTTTCTTCTGTACAATATTAAATATATGCACTTTAAAAAAGTATTTTGTGAAATATTAACTACCCGTGAACACATATATGTGCTTATCATACCATAACTGCTTGTATGACGACAGGAATGTATTATGTGCACAATACACATATATAACATTTCTGGGGTCTTTTGTGAAGGGGTTGTTGTGACTCATGATACATATCAATAGAAAATGGATCCTGTTTTTAAAAAAAAATCATTTTTATTAATATAGAACGCTGGTACTCCCCTAAAGGTGCACTAATGCCACTTTCATATACAACAAAGAACGCTCTGTTTGTTCTATACTGTAAAGCTTATATATTTGTAAAGGGTTTTTTCATGGATGAATAATTATTCATTATTCTTATAGTACGCAGTGGTTGAAATGTTTCGGATCATAGTATGGGGGAACGTGTGAAAGTTTTTGACGTTTTTTTGACATTGTTTTGTACGACGAAGAACCGGATTGTCTATAGACGAAGCAGTTTAATTACACACCATGTAGCCTGCGGGATAGTTCTACAGATTAGACCAAGACTGGTATGATTTACGTCATTATAGGTGGATTAATAAAACACATAGCATGATGACTGTACAGTATTATATTCCTTCTGTTTAAAAAAAAGCAGTAATATGTTGATATACCTATACATATATTCACATGCATTCTTACTTGCAAATCATTGTTGTACAATCATACATTTATACCGTACACCATACCGTAAAAAAAAACCCCCACCAACAATAAAAGCGACTTTCTTTCAAACTGACTTGTTCGCGTCATAGATAACCATGGAACAAACTGACGTCACAGTATTAATCTAATGCAGTCACTAATGTATTAATTAATACGGCTTGTGTCCAATGCACTCACTGCCTCCATTTAGGGCAGGCTTCTATTCAAGGCAGTCCTTTATTAAGTCTGCCTCTCCTCTAATCATGGTAGGCTTCCATTTACGGCAGGCTTCTATTCAAGGATTTACGGTATCAAACTTATTATAACGACCTTGCCATTACCTATTAATCTAAACTGTTCTAAATGTTAATATTTACTCCTGGGCAAGGTCATAATGCTGTAATCACATCAGCGTTTACAATAGTATTATCCTTGCCCCTACCTCCTTCCTCCCCATGTCCCCGTCGGTCAAAGCTAGCCCCCCGGGTCCCTTTAGCCCAAGGGGACGTCAGATTAAGTACAGTAAGAAACCTCAATAGTCACACAGAGCGGATATACAATGGCAGTTTTCGGGACACCTCTCATCCATCGCACCACAGCTGGATACCTATGTTCCTATGTAGTATATATATACTTGAGCCAGGATCGATCCCCGTATTGAAAATTAATCAGGCTTGCATGTTGAACCCTTAACCTGGACGGGATCAGGTCTGACGGAGCTGTTAGGAATGTGACATGTCAGTAGCACAATAGCGTGTATGGGCGTGAGGACTCCCCCCCCCCCCTTCCACCCTCCCACCCTCCCATAATTCCTCCTCATAACACATACACACGCATGAACACACACGCGCGCGCGCACACACATACACGCGCTCGCACACGCATACACACACACACACGCACATTTATATACTTCATCTATTGCACTTATTGAATTTGCATGTTTGTATATTAACGTTGGCATTGGCATCGACGTGAGGTTGGTCTCATACGCCATAATTATGTGTATTCACTCGATGGATAATGCAAAGAAACTGTAAGTAAAACTGATTGCAGATTAGCAATATAGCTAGCATACTTGTTCTCTTTCCTTTTAATTTATGTAAACAGAAATATATTAAATATAATAATAATAATAATAAAAATAATTTTAAAAAATATATAATAATAATAATATTAACATAACAATAGCAATACTATGTCGTACATGACAGGCCCAGATGGTCCAGGTCGCAGCCTTACGTCCCACAAGGGATGAAGTGGATTAAGTAAGTACGTAAGTAATTAGCAGAATATGAAGCACTGCAACCCTTACCTATTCCCAAATACAGTAATAATATATCGACCATGCATCTATACTAGTATATAAATACTTCTGAACTTCAATATTGACAACACGATATGCACCAGCTGGGAATGAGGTTACCATGCACGTTGGAAATTGGAAACTGATGGAATGTACCATGAATAGCTGACATAATTTATGCACTGAGCTCGTATTGGAAATAATATTTATATGTATAAGTTAGTGCATCAGTGTTTACGAAATCTTGACTTACGAACAAAAACAAAAAATATATATATGTACCTACATTTAGTAGATTTGGGTCATGTAAGCATTAGCGTTGATCTATATATAGACTGTCAATAAGGTCAAAATAATGTATTTATTTACTTGATTTATTATATATTATTTATTATACAATATTTCTACACAATATTTGTTCAAATATACTTTGCCATTTTCCCCCCAATTTAGTCAAAACCGACACAGGAAAGCTTGTATGCCTAAAAGTATGCATTTAATAACCAAGGTAAACATTCACCACAAAGAGATTGTAATATAACAAATGACGACTGACATTATTATAAAACAATAAGTGATAGTAGACATGTTAAAGTTGAAAATTAAATTTATTACGAAGAAAGAATAGAACCAATTAAAGGTATGCACATTTCTTTCGTATTAAATGTGGATTTTTGCGTGTATTTGACATGCCGTAGAATCATGAATTTTAACATTAATATTGCAAAGTATATAGTCATTGATCACTCATGAGAGACATGACTGTACCGTGACGTCATGCACGGGGAAGAGCTAACGAGGGTTAATTATACGCTGTATACGTAATTCTTACTACATAGGTTACCTGGTCCAGCCCTTACTACCACATTTGCCAAATGCTATGACGGACACACACACGTCTTTGATCTCACCGCAAAGAGTTATAAATAGAAACTGTTAAGGTGATAGTATTTGCTCGTCATCGGGGTCATTCAGTCTTGCCTTGTTTGGTCAACACTAAAAGACATGAAAAATACGAAAACATTAACCCATGCTCTACCAATGGCGGTAACTCTCCAACTTGTTTCCGTTTGTACACACTGTCAGATAGCAGACATTTAATATTTTGTGCTAACATCCTCTAATCTATGAAAAGTATAGTTACATAAGTTTTAAAAAAACTATAATCTGTGATCTGAGAGTAGCTATGTAAGTATGGTTCCACATTTGAATACCAATTAATGGTGTGATGGGGTTTACTGCTTTGACAGTCGCCTTCCAGCTTAGCTGATTTCGGCAGACTGGTCCCTCCTTGGGACGCATGTATATATTTATATATCCCGCCCTGGGGGCCCGGCATCAATGTTCGCGAAAGTTACCTTTCTGACGCGATATTGATAGGATGCAGTGTTTGTAGAGTGGCAATGCAGTTATCATCCTTGGTCTTGTCAGTACCAGCCGGTGCTCGCAGGTTTACTGCAACATTCAGTGCTACGCATGTTGCGGGTTTCCTCCTGCTCTAAAACTGACAAGTCGTGATATAAGTGAAAGTATCTTGAAAGCGACTCTAAACCCCAATTCAAACAAACAAAAAACAGAAATTTCCATTTCATATATATATTTCGTCCAGCTGACCCAACAAACTTGGTCATCTCGGGCACGCGACGTCACACAATAGGTCGCGTGCGTAATCGACGCTAGAAAATAAAGAAACAAACCAGTACGGAAGTCATCGTTATTTAACAACGCCCGAGGCGGGTTTCTACGTCAACATATACAACACCGTCAACAGTATTCTTAACGCAATCTGTTCTGTCTGATTGACTTCGCATTCAGAACGCGCAGAGTGCGTTTTGAAAATCACCACACCTCTCGTTGTTCATTATCATCACACGTCATCTGCTCGTGGCCTTCTACGAGGCCTGACAATCAACTTCCGGTTATTTTTTGTTTTGTTTTGTTTTGTGTAATGGATTATGTTTTAATCTTCATGTTGTGCCTGTGGTTCGACCTGGCTTAATAGATCACGCGTGGCCGCTATTGTTTATGATTCGATATGTTCAACAAACCGTTTGCCATGTATAGTATACTAAGTTATGTATTTTGGTTGCAACTACACATCGGGTGTATTTTGAAAATAAATCAAGTGTTAAGGATATTTGACCAAGAAAGTCTTGGAAGATATTAGTCCTTTATTCATTTAATATGCCACTTATATATATATATTTTTTTAAAATTATTATTATGCTTGTGCAGTGCATATGCTATAACATTAATTGTTTCCCTTATAATCACGTGTCGTTAATTTAAACATATTAATTACTAAGAATATTATTTCACATACAGACAACAGTAAATTATTATTAAAATGATATTATTTATGAAGGCATGCATAGTTGTACATACATGTACATGTATGTGCACATAGTTTTTCTATTTATAACGTAATCCGACTCTCAGTACAGAACGAAATTGAAAATTATTACTGATACATTAATTTCTCCAAATAAAGAAAATAGGAACTTTGAAATGTTGTACGTGGAGTGCGTTTTTAACGTTTGTGGATTAGTCCAACCCTTGTATTATTTTAATTACTTCTTTGTAAAATTGGGGTTTAGAGTCGCTTTCAAGATTATTTCACTTATATCACGACTTGTCAGTTTAGGACAGGAGGAAACCCGCAACATCCGTAGCG
>JAUTBT010062030.1:12500-31292 GCA_032361225.1 Lepetodrilus schrolli | reverse complement strand
GGTTTAAAAGGGCAATGCCCCCCCCCCCCCCCCCATTTACCCCAGTGACTGATAGACTAGTTGAATTTCTCACCTCTGTTAAGGCCTAGTGACTCATAGATCACACATGTTTCAAATACATGACCATTTGTATTTGCATGATTTACATTTGAAGTAACTGCTAAAGTGCAGCTATTTATTCTGTTATACGTGTACAAGTGCTAAAAATTACGCAGCTACATAAACACTGTAGGAGGTAAGCGCTATGACGTCGCCAGGCCTTATGTAGCCAGGTTACTCTAACAGGTAAAGGGTTAAAGTGCATGCATCTGCATAGAGGCCTGCTAGTCTTCTCTGCTCACCATAAGAGACTTAATTTATATATTGGGTCTCTGAAGGCTAGAGGAATCTTGAGCTAGGCACTGTTGGTGTAGTTATTACTTTTGTTAGAGTGGTATTTGTGCAATTTGTGTTTGTTATTGTTTGCCGTAAGGCCATCGTTATGTGATTCACTGGTTGACGGATTTTTCTGTGTCAATTTTGGCCTGGGCGGTCAAAAATAAAAATAAATATTATTTGATAGTTTGGATAGTCGATCGGTTCCAATATAAACATAATAATAATTGGATTATTTATGGTCAGCTGACGGAAAATAAATATAATTTATCAAGAATTGCTATTAACACCAATATACATATAGATTGTTCAGGTTTTAATTATTTTTCAAAGAACTGCTTGTTATAAATTAGACTTTTGCTATACATAGTTACATGTAAGTAATCAAATTGGCTTCTTTAACCATTACTTGCCGGACTTTGTTCATCCAATGATAGTTATAACTTTATATGACTTGGTCCATCACCATTTATTATTATTATTTTCTAAATGCTAGGACATTGTCGGCGGAATATAATAAAAATAATTATTTTTATTTTCCAAAGTGGAAAAAAAATCAGGTCAGTGGATCGGTAAACCAGGGAATCAAATAACTATGGCCTAATGGTTATATAGATATTCAATTTTAATCATATAGACTGTTTTACAATGGCTTATGTTTAATGTTTATGCTTTATTATACAAATTTAATTGAGTGCATGTTACTGTTTCTTTATTATAGTAAAAATAATATTAAATTTAAAGGCAAACAAATATTTTATGGGGACGCTTTCTACATATTTCTGAAAATGGCTTGAAGAATCTTGTGCCATTCTTCTTCCGTATGGGACGAGTACCTGGAGCCTATAGATGTTTAGAATTTTGTTTTAGTTAAAATAATGTATTGTATGTCCAAATTAAGGCTACTGGCCCTTGGTTTAATATATAATATATATACATGCAGATCCAATTATGTAGGGATGTCAATAAATTATATTGAAATCTAAAAGTATACTAACAATGTTTTTTAAAAAATGTATGTATTTTATATTTATTTAAAGGCATACAGTCACAGATATTTATTTCATTTTGGACTTGTATTAGCTACAGCTGCAAAGTACATTCACTTGACATACATAAAATGATCTTTGTACTTCCAAAAACCTTTTCACCGCTGTATGGTAGACAAAATTCCATTGCAACCCTACGATATAGAACTTTGCTTGAATTGCCAGTATAAACTTCCAGTAAAACCCTGAATAATGGTCATAATAATTTGTGCTTATTGTATTAATAAAATACGGAAACATAACTGAAAGTGGTACCACTCAGTGAAAAGGGGAAACACCTAAATTTGCCTAGTTTCATTTTTCATTTAGTGACTTCATGAAATATTTGTATTTATTGTCGCGAGACAAAACAATATATAAAATATGAAAATATTGAAAACCAGTGGGACATGCGGAAAATGTAGCTTGTAGCCAAATATACTTGTGTAGACAAATCCAATGTACATACTTTCAAGTAAAAATATGTTTGACCATGAAGTATGTCAACAAACCGTGATTGTATGCCTAAGCCACAGGTATTTATTTTATTTTTTTGTGGTTTTTTTCTACTCCTACAATGAACAATAAATATGATGATTACTTCATGTATCTGCCATAAAATTTAATCTCTTCAATGTTTCCTGAAATTTTTATAATTTCACCATTTAATTTCCTTGCAGCCATGGTACACGATGTGCAGGCGCTGTAGGAGCCATTGCCAACAATGACATGTGTGGGGTGGGAGTGGCCTACAAGATCAAGATAGGAGGTAATGTATCTGGGGTGGGTGTCACCACCTAGAGACATTTGAAAATCTTTAATGTTATCTGTGGGGCCCCCTGCAAATTACAGATTTAACCACCATTAACATTGGGCCCATGGAGAAGTACCTCCTTATTATTTTCTATTTTCTAACACTGAATACAATCAATAAAATTAACGTTAAATTGTATTCCATTTTCTCTGAGCCTGAAACCCCCGGAATTTAATTAAATCTCACTGGTGCAATAGGAAAGTAATAACATGTATAACAACCAATCAAAAAAGGGCATCCCATTCTGAGCTCACCTGCTGGGTCTCTATGGCAACAGGTATCCGTATCCTGGACGGTCAGGTTACAGATGCTATGGAAGCAGAGGCTCTAGGGTTCAAGATTCAAGACGTCGATATCTTCAGCGCCTCCTGGGGGCCGCCTGACAATGGAAAAGTTTTCGACGAGCCACGAAAATTGGCTTCAGAAGCAATGGCTAACGGAGTGAAAAATGTAAGTCGGCGACTCTTTTGTTGACCTATCGTGAAGCCACACACCCTCAAAATGTCCCTGTGCAACACACCTAATAGTGCCAATCGAGAAAGTTGCCTTCTTTTGGTTTTTTCTCTCCATATTTTACCTTTAATAGTAATATGTGGAATTTGTTATATTTATTAAAAAATTTTTTTTATATGTTTACAATGATTGATAAAATGTTTCCTTATCTGTTCCACAAACACAGGGTCGTAACAAGCTGGGAGTCTTGTATGTCTGGGCAACAGGAAATGGTGGCCACTTCGGTGACAATTGCAACGCCGATGGATACGTCTCGGCCATAGAATCCATGTCATTCGGCTCAGTGACAGACAATGGAGAGAAGCCATTCTTCATGGAGACATGCACGTCAACGCTGGCAGTTGTGCCCTCTGGTGGAGAGACTTTTCAGGGCGAGGAAGAAGAGTTGGAAATCACCAAGATCAAAGTCGTGAGTTGCTGTGTCATCGACAGAGATATTTTTCTTTTATGTTTATTTTAATTTATGTATTAAACTTATTTTTATTTTTACGTTTAGGTTAAAGTGACTCAAATATAAATTTCATATTGTATAAACCTAAAGAACAGATGATCCTACACCACGTACAGTTATTTATTTCCTTCCAAATGATCTGTTATCAATAGATCAGCTCATTTTATGGGCAGTCAGTTTGTTTATTTACATAAATTGCTGATGAGCTGGGGTGTGTGACCTCTCAACCCCATCGTAACTGCTTGAAATGAGGACCAATCACAGCATACTCTTCTAACCCCGCAACTAACATTGCTGCAGTTACGTAGCTCAATTTTATGTCCTATTATTATTGTTTACATTTTATTGGCACCATAGAGCTACGGAATGTGTCAAATACATGAATTCTTAAAGTAAGCATTGGATCCAATGTGGAGTTTCAAACACTCATAGTTCATTGAAAAAAAACAAGAGGCAGGCATGTACGGTATAACACCACAGATCGATTCACTAACCATTTAGCTTCAACTCTGCATACATATTTTTCCAAATGGCCTACTCTTTCATAAACATCCAGAGACTTTCAACCTCCATTTTCTACCTCCCCCCCAAAAAACTGTTCAGTACATGTGCAAATCTACATTTTCACCCTCTCATCGCTGATCGCATAATAGGTCACAACCCTGTATGGAGCTAAAAGATCAAACCGTTTGAAAAGTTGGGACTTCACAGTGTTGGTCATTGCCATGTTTCTATATTTCAGGTTACTACAGATGTGGGCAATGGTTGCGTTGAGAACTTCCAGGGGACGTCTAGTGCTGCACCACTTGCTGCTGGATGCGTGGCTTTAACACTGCAGGCCAAGTAAGCATTAACTCCCTCTCTGCTGAAGTAATCACAATCACTGCTTCATGGGCATCCCTGGATAAATTAACCCTCTCCATGCTGAAGGCAACCGGAGATACCCTAAAGAGCTGTTGCTGTGTCTAATCCAGCAGAGAGACAGTAACAGGGTTAATTAAGGAATGCAAAGCATTCCAAAACGTACCAACAACCTCACTTATTTGGATCCAATTTCTAATGTTAATTTTGTATCAATGGATAGTGTTGTCATGTACGACATGTGACACCATAGTGTGTCAGATGGCACTAGCAGGTCAACTGCAATACTCTGTGCTACAGTTGTTGCACGTTTCCTGCCATAAACTGACTAGCCGTGATATGAGTGAAATAATCTTGAGAGTGGCTCAAACTACCAATTCAAACCCAATTAAGTATTATCGTTCCATATACATAAAATCAAATTTTAATCCCATATACATAAACACCAAAATTTATTGTGCCATATACATAAAAACAAATTTGATCATGCCATATGCATTTAGCAAATTTTTATCATTCCATATACATGAAACCAATTGTTATCGTTCCATATACATAAAACCAAATGTTATCTTGCCATATACATAACACCACAATTCATCGCAGCCCTAATCTCAACTGGCGAGACATGCAGCACATCGTAGTGCACACATCGCGGATACCAAATCTCAACCCCGATACGTGGATCCTGAACGGTGCTGGCTTCCACGTGAGTACCAACTATGGTTTTGGAGTCATGGACTGCAGTCGGATGGTGGCACTGGCTCAAACATGGAAAACTGTGGGCAAACAGCATCTCTGTAGATACCACAGCCCAGACCTGAACCGGTAAGACATCTTTGTGAACTGTCACAGTCCCTTGGCTGGCGAATATGTGGGTGGCATGACAAAGTGTTACGTTATGTGGGTGGTGTATCAATATATTCCTTAAATTGGTGGTGTATAAACATATTCATTTCCTCCGGATGAATTCATGGGTGATCCTTGCCAATGAAGCTGTAGTAGGCATGGCAAATTTCTACAGATCCACGGAAAGCCGCGAATCTATTTGTCCAGGGGTGGATTTATTTGCCTGTAGCTTGTGCTTGTTTTCTACTGAAATCACAATTGTCTGTTGCCATGTCTGCCGATCTCCTTTAACACTGCTGAGTGGATAATGCCGGTGTTACTGCCATCATTTCCACTTAGGACACAGCACAGCCAAGTAAACTAGGAAAAGTTTTGTTGAGAACACAAATACATATTGCATTATTTCTCATGTTTTAATATTACTTCATATACAATCTCCGTTGTTAACAGCTGTGTTTATTTGTTCGTGATGTATTAATTTGTATATTTCTACATTTTAGAATTTTATTTTTAAAATCATCTCAAATTAGTTAAATATTCCCACTTTGACAATAAACAGCAAATCATTAATTTAAAAGTAGATTATGTAATTATCAATTATTGAATCGTCGCATGTATCTGTAAGCTTTCCACAATGATGTTAAGCAACAAGTCAGTTTTAATCAGAATAAGTCAGTTTTGTCGGAATACAGAGATTAACGTTATATTTTATTCATACATCTGGCATAAAATAAAATGTCTTCTCCCTCCTCCTCTTCCTTCTTCCTCCTCCTCTTCCTTCTTCCTCCTCCTCTTCCTTCTTCCTCCTCCTTCTTCTTCTACTACTTCTTCTCCTCCTCCTCTTCTTCCTTCTTTCTCCTCCTACTTCTTCCTCCTCCTACTTCTTCTTCCTCTCCTCCTCTTCCTTCTTCCTCCTCTTCCTTCTTCCTCTTCATACTTCTTCTACTTCTACTTCTCCTCCTCTTCCTCCTCCTCCTCCTACTTCTTCCTCTCCTCTTCCTTCTTCTTCCTCTTCCTTCTTCCTCCTACTTCTTCTACTTCTTCCTCCTCTTCCTCTTCCTTCTTCCTCCTACTTCTTCCTCCTTCTTCCTCCTCCTACTTCTTCTACTCCTTCTGTCTCTTTCTTCCTCCTCCTCCTCCTCCTCCTCCTCCTCCTCCTACTTCTTCAGTTACAGATGTGTTTGTAATCATTTCATTTACCATCTCCTGTGCCTGTGTTTCAGATTCATCGGAAGCTCTAAAACCATCTTAGAATACATCGTAGTGGATGGTTGCCAAGGGCTGCCAGTCCGAATCAACCAGCTGGAGCATGTCCAGGTCAAGATCAGGATCAATTCCACCACCCGCGGCGACGTCCGAATCGAACTGGAATCTCCCTCGGGAACACCATCCGTACTGCTCACTCCACGCCCGCTCGACAAGAGCACGAAGGATATCGACTTCACGTTCATGACCGTCCACTCCTGGGGCGAGAATCCTCAGGGGAAGTGGCACCTTTATGTGACTGACAGTAATGAGGATCCAGATGTTATCAACAGCGGAATGTTGTTTGAGTGGTCCCTGATCATTTACGGCACCACAGGGGCGAGTCCAAATAACGTGGCGCCGCACGTGCCAGCCACAGGTACAGGGGACGTGGTAGACAACATCGAGCAGCTTCAGGTGCTCATAGATGCAGAGAAGGAGACAGGTAAATATCAGGTAGAAAATATGAAGCCTTACGTCCCTGCAGATGCAACTCTGAGAGCAGACAATAGTGCCGATGTAAATCTCATCAAGGATTTGGTCCGAAGATTTAGAAATACAGATTTATCTCGGGATTCAAACTGGATGTTGTACAAATCAAGTACGCCAAAGGAGAAGAAACGGGGCGGTGGTTACTTGGAGAAGAGGATTCTTAACAAGAAAGAAAAGAACAAACTCCGATCGACGATAACAAAGGATAAACTCAATGATGTGATATTGGATGTGCTTATTGATGTTGCCATCAGGCGAATATTAAATGAAGACTCAAGGGAAGAAAATGTCATGGAGCCAACAGAAAAGAAAGGGGTAAAATCCAAGTCCAGTCAAGATCTAGACGACGATGTTATAAATGCTGTGATCACGGGCATTGCTAATGAATTCAAACGAGAGCACAAACCTGACTCAAAAACCGGAAGGAGGAAAATGAAAGAAAGGGAGGTGGAGAAGGAAAATCTGGATGCTCTGATTAGGAAGCTTGGCATGAAGTTACAGGAAGACGTGAAGAGGCAGCAAGAGTCTGTGCCAGTGACTAAGGAGAAGCTTGTGGATCAGTTCTTGGACAAAGTGGAGAAGAAATTGGCACAAGAAGATAAGCAGACTGCCAAAAAGACAGCTGAGGACAGTCTTGTGCAGAAGGAACAAGAAGAGAAAAGAATTGCCAAAAAGCAGCAACAGGATCAATTTGTAGACCAGCTTATGGAGAGGTTTGAGAAAGAAGTTGAACAGGAACAGAAGAGGACTACCAAAGAACAACAGAGACAGGACCACCTTGTGGATGAGCTTGCAGACAATGAAAAGGAACAGGAACAGAAGAGGACTGAAGACACTGCAAAGACTGCAAGGCTGGACAATGGAAGGACACAGAACTACAGGAATAGGGGCATTAGCAGCAATGCTAACTCCAAAGCAGGACGTAGAGCAATTGCAGAACTCAGGGACATTTTGGATAGGATCCAAAGGTTAGAGAATTGAGTCAGTATTTCTTGTTCATGAAGCAGTCTTAGCTTGAAATCTAAAGACCAATTTAGTGGGGTTCTGTTAAGGTTAGCTAGTTAAGATTATACCATTGTCAGCTACAACATGGTTTATACACTTGCTGCAATTAATCACAGGCATCAAACTAAGGCTGTTCCATGGGAAGGAACAAGTTTCATAAAGTGATTGTCACAGTATAATTATTGCACTTTCAAATATTATATTGTTTCGATCGCTTAGTGTGATGGGCCAAAAAAATATATAGTTCTTCCAGGATAATCTCAATGATCTATGGTAGCTGTCAACCTTTATCTCATCTGGTACAATTAATACCAAAGGACAAAAAATCTCAAAAGTATACACTATTATGCTGTACATTACTTGTTGTGACATTTGCTCATTTAAGTGTTCAAATTGTTGTGTTGTTGTACTGTGTATTAAACTCCAGTATTGTTTGTACTGTATTACCAAATACTGTTACATGTGTGATAGTTTGTTTTATAGTATTAATTCCATACAATGTTACGTTGAGGCATGCATTTGTTGAACAGCATAACATATCCCTACTGCCAATGCATAATTGAGCATCCAAATTTGGTAAAAATTGAAATACAAAATTAACAATAACAATTTGAAATTTATGTTAATTTTATATGATTTGGTATTGTCGCAAATGGTTAAAAGATTCCCGAAGTAAAGTTAAACAACACTTTTTTTCAGTATGTAGTAATGGTGATGCTTCCAAATAATTATATATTGAATAAAAACGTCTGGCATATTACAGAATGCTGTCGATAGGGAATTATCCAATGCATACACTCATTTACTGGTAATATCAATGAGTGTCCCAAGTGAGATGTTAAATTGAATAAATATAATTTCCTACTTTTTGCCTTGGGATTTAATTGAACTATCTGAAATGAGTTCTGTTTTCTATTTATTTAATTGTTTTTTTAATGTTTTCGTTTCTTTCTCATTTCTTGTGGAATGTGAGACAGGGTCATATTATATATATATATGTATATAATGTTTAACAAGGAGGTACATTTTCTTGTCAAATTGACAACTCTATTGTAAACTATCTGAAGCACTAGCCACCCTATCCACAGAACGACCGCCGTGCTACGAGAGTTGTGACTCCGTGTCAACATATAGGACTAGGAGATACAACTCTAGTAGTGCTATCATCATTTCTGTGGAATGGGACCCTACTAATGTGTTGCAAGTTATATTTTTGAGTTGCCATGTTTCTCGTTGCAAACTATTGCAATAAAACTTAGTGGTAAGGCCATCTTTGCATAAGTAAATGGTGACTAACAGGATTGTTACATATTCTGATAGAACTCCCCGAAATATGATTTTTTACGAAATTAAATTGTCATGTATGAGACATTAAGCAATAACTCACTCATAATATATTTTTTCCTAATTAATTACACTCACCATCAGATCTGAATTGATGGTAGTCACTGAATCATGATGTGATAATGACATCAGTTTTATGTGGAACAGAGAATTCACTCTCAATGTCCCGTAATCCTCTGTCAACACATAAAATGACATTCCACATGGGGGAAAAGCAGGTCAGTCTAAATTTAGAACCAAAAGAAATCTGTCATATTTAAGAGCAATGTTATTGGGGATAGTTTTTGTTTTGTTCATAGTTTTTCCTTGTTATTAATATTAAATAGATTTTAATTTTTTTTTAAATTAAGGCCATAGTTAATCGATTCTTGGTTTACAGAATTTTCTGTCATCATTTTGGCTCGGGTTGTCGGAAATATAAATAAATATAATTTGATATTTTGGCCAGTCAGTCCGGTCCAATATAAAAATAAAAATAATATTGGAGATTTTGAATGGTTTGTTAACAGAAAATAAATATAATTGATTGTTATAATTGTTATAAACACCAGTACACATAAGTTGTTTAGATTTAAATGCTTGTCAATAGCAGTAATTGTTATAAATTAGACGTATTTTACATATTTATCAGTAAGTAATCAAATTGACTTAAATGTGTCCATTGCCTTCCATTCTTTGTTCATGTTCAATGATGGGTTATAAGACCCTTTCCTTCACCATTTATTATTATAATTTTCAAAAGACTTGTGCGCTGTCTGCGGAATATAATAATAATTAATATTTTCATTTTCCAAATTGGAAAAAATCTTGTCAGCGCATCTGTAAACCAAGGAATCAAATAACTATGGCCTAAACAATATATTTAATATTGCATGCAAAGATGGTCTTGCCACTTTAATGTAATGGCATTATTTACACAAACTGCTGCAATAAGACGTGAAAGATATCTTTCCCGCTGTGACGTAAAACAATTATTCACTCACTCACGCAATAAGACTTACGGGAGCAATTTATTTTAATATTGTTCTCATGGGAACTGAGTTGAATTGCATTTTGTTATATGTTTCATTAGTAATATATTTCTATAAATATTGTACATTTCATACAAGATATAATTTTTAAAAACTATTGTATATTTTATATATATTTTTTATTTGCTGAAATCCACTTTATATTTGCAGAAATCCACAAGTATTCTTATTGCTAAGTAAATAAAACAATGTGATATCATTTCAGTTATTTTTTTGCTGGAATTGTATGTTGTCAGACAAATTTTGTCACAACATATTTGTCACAAGAATACTGCCTTGAAATTGTTAATAGTGCATGTACTTATTCTTATAAAACAACTCTGAGATATTGTATTTCCTTTAGTAGGCTAAACAATTGTTGTCTCCCCTTTAGCTTTCTCTACAAAATAAAACATGAAACAGTACTGTTCGTTATTGATATTATTTTCAGTGTGGAAAAAAAAGGATGATTCCTGCTTTAACTATAGGCCTCATCCTCTAACACAGGCACAGTAGCCCATTAAACATACACCACTCACAGTCATAGCGTATGAAGTAGCAGTCATTGAGTCTTGGTCTGAGGATGTCTAGGCATCAAAGTCAGTTGCACAAGCTGCTGGACTAACCAGAGAATCTAGTATTCTGATGTTACAGTTATTTATGTTAGGCTGTGTTAGTCATGCACAGGAATTCGAAATTATATCTAAAAAAAAAGAAAATTAAAAAACACTCTAAAAGTATAATAACATTAGAATGGTAAGGCCAATAGTAGATATATTATATTATATTTTTAAGCATTTCAATTTTATTTTTAGGAATTTATCATTTTTAGATATATTGTTTCGGATTCTTGTTGTTCGGTATACACTCTCTGGTCTTGGAAACATTATTTGCTGCAAGTATAACTTCAGAACAGAACAGAACCTGTATTCACTCAGGCCAAGAACCTTGGTATAATGAGGTACAAATATAAATTACAAAGATGAACATGGTAATCGCGGACAGGGATTTGCTAGGAAGTTGTTCGCTTTGTAGAGTTTTTGGCGATAGTACAGACTACACTTGAGATTTTTCAATACACTGATTGTGCTCAAGGGTGTTTTATTCGGCCAATCGCCAATAACAATTCGGACAATAGTAATTAGTAGTAGGGGTAAATCCATTCAATCACGAAACAGGACATTTTATGATGTTATTGATTTATCAGTCATTCATACAATAGAGCACTGAGTTGTCATCAACTGGCTATTGCTATTAAATTGGGATTCGTAATTTCCAGAAATTACTCGTTGGAAAATTGAACGCTACCACTGTGGGTCGAATCAATCGCTACCTAACGGATCGCCGAATTGCACTTCGCTCAATCGATGCTCTGATATGTTTCGACGATAAAAATCTTCATGCACATAATCTAAGCAGTTTAATTTTAAAATAAAGTTTGCCCAATGTCCTAGTTGAAGGTCTTGTAAATGTTGGTGGTTATTTCTGTGGTTATTCCTGTGGTAAGTCGGTTTGCAATCAAAACAAAAACCTTCACGGAAATTTAGTTTTTGGCCCGTACTTTTAAGATATTAGCAAACTATCGGGTAGCTTGACTTAAAAACAACAACAATTTTCTTGTTTTTTCTTGCTTTTTTTGGGGGGGGGGTGTGTGTCTATATTGCATTGGCGCTGAGAAAGCTGTCCCGTTCCCGCAGTAGTTGCTGCTCATATAGTTTTTAATTAAATCTACTCTACTATTTAAAGTCATCAGATTTTGCCTACGTTCAGTGCTCATTTACACAGATTACTCTCATTACTCGACACAGTTAGTCTAGTAATTGTTAAAAGTTTCTTGAATTGAAATGTTGACCAGTGCACTCATTAGTATTGCACACGAGTAAAGAGAAGAAAAAACATTAATAATGAAAATAATCCATCACGATAATTGTAATAGTATGAATGATCACTGGAAAATGATTGGACATGCTTCAGTGATACGCGTGTTTTTTTTTTAACCATGTCGCTATAATAAATACAACATCATACCTCGTGAAGATCAATGGGAAAATGGATAAGGGATAATACGCAAATTATACTAGTACCAATGGTTAAATCTCACTTGGGGTTGTTACGAACGAAGTAGTGGACAATGGTTGTCTCTATCAACCATTGATGTCCCTTAGGTTGTTCGCATCAACCCCATGTGAGCTTTTAGCAATTGGTATTGGCATTTGTGTATATTCCTTATATCTTCATGAGATATGAATTATGTGGACATTAGCAGTGGTTGCTATAGCTCTAATTAATCTTGCCTAGGCCACGTGATCCAATTCCGTTCTAGCGTAGCTCGGAGTTCTATCCTTCCGGGAGGGGGGGGGGGGGTCTATAGTTCAACGATGTTCAAAGACGTTTGATAGAACCAGCTTGAAACGTCAACGTATTTACCAGGTTTAATATTGATATCCATAGGGAACCGCAGAGCTCCGTTCAAATGAGCGATTTTCATATGACTCTAATGACACGTCTAGACTATACGTTCTAACACAGGACTTTGGATAATTATACTTACATTTTAGATTATGTATCCATAGTAGTAGTATAGATATATGACGTAAAAAATATATTAAATTAGTCAAGGTCATGTGGTTCTAGTTGGATTCTTGACCGAGTGCCAAATTAACAAAGACAGCAAGACTGATTACAAAAACCCTGAAGTACGAACACAACACTCCGATTTTGACAGACCTTCACCGGCTTCCAATCGGAGGACGAATAAAATATACAATTCTCATATTCGTATTCAAAGCACTCGACAAGCAATGCCCAGAGTACATCCGAGACCTCATCACTGTCCACAAGCCTGGACGGTCTCTTAGATCACAGTCTTCAATTCTGGATAGTGTTCCAGCTACACGCACAAGAACATATGGAGACAGCTTTTATGAAGACTGGTCCTGTGCTGTGGAATGTCATTTCCAATAATAGGGACATCTCCAACTTCAGATTTCAAGGTCCATCTGAAAACAGTTCTGTTAAAGCGAGCATCTGACTAAGTGCCTTTGAGGTAGACATTTCCTGGATAATGGCGATATATAAATCATATAACTTAACTTAACTTAACCAAATTGTTCATGATGCTTGTCCTGGCCTTGCAGTCATCGTAACAAAACCATTGTTACTCATGTTAAGTTATGATGTCCAGTATAGACTATGTATAGACAAATTAATGTATTGGTATTTGAGGAAAAGCGACAATTTACAAGCAAGCGATAAGTTGTGTGGAAACGAATATTAAATTGGTGACTGAATGTTTTCCATTATAGGTCAGAACAGCCTCTGAAACACAAGGTCATTGCATACTTAATTTTAGTTAATGGACATTTAACATATTAAGTAGGCAATGGTCATATACTGATGAGGTCAGTGGCACTCATCATTTACTTTGGAATGGTCGATACACCAATAGGAATGTGAAAATTACGATTTATATATAAAATTGGCCTGATACAAATAAGTAATTCTTCATGAAAAAATACTATTATCTTCTAACATATTTTATGTCTGCTTCCTATTTATGGGGTGACTAATATTATAAACTTAGTCGTACTATTTTTATTACTTATATTAAGGGAGGAAAACATGAGACATTTACTCCACTAAGCCCCGATTTCTCGAAACAAAACTTGAGTTGCTCAGCTTAGATCTCTCCCATTGACTCAATGCTGTAACTTTAGTAAAATCTCAAACCTAGCTGAAATGTTACTCAAGTGAATCAATGGGAGAAATCTCAGATGAGCAAAATATCAAACTCAAGTTCATCGGGACCGGGTCATAACATATTAATATGAAAATTACATATTGACATGAAAATGTATGTATAGCAATCAATAATATTATTGACTTTCCTAATTGCTTATCATTTCATATTCGCGACTAATAATATTATTGACTTTCCTAATTATATAGTCACGAATATGAAATGATAATAAATCAATAACATTTGCCATTACTAAGGTAAAATCAGTTCAGAGTTTTCATACAACTTAGATGCTACTACGATATTAAGAAGATTAAATAAGAAGAATTTGTATGTGATAAATCTAGGCTTGAAATGGCATTATCACCCCTATTATATATTAAATTGTACTATAAATATACTATAGCAATGCAAAAGGCAACTGATAGCACAGTACTGTTTCGTCTATTGTATTATACGTCGATAACCTTTATATCGTAGTCGTAATCATGAGCAGATATTTGTCATGTTGATCTTATGCTTATAACTCGCAATATTCTGCAATCTATACTATATGATACACTAGGCGTATGCTTATGAGAGGGGTTGGCTCTTACAATATGGAATAGGTCAATATCCAATGATGCACGCGGAGAGAGAGAGAGAGAGAGAGAGAGAGAGAGAGAGAGAGAGAGAAGACACACACACACACACACACACACACACACACACACACACACATTATCTTTATGACAAACTGACATACCAAATGCCAATTGATAATAATCGCTACCGAAGAACCCGTTGGCGATTTGATAACTTATAATCATAAGTTATAGCGGTATCATTAATAAAACGATGATGTTGGTTTCAAATATAATTTTACACGTATTTCTGTCATGTAATTACATTTTACACGTATTTATGTCATCACGTATTTCTGTCATGTATTTAAATTTTACATGTATTTCTGTCATGTAATTAAATTTTACCCGATCGATCCTTGATATCTCTATTGACATTGTAAAATAGTTGTTACTTTTATCCGAATTCGTAGCTTTCCGAGGATATTGTCGTATGTAACTCCATCGTATAGCACAGGGATTACTATTCCACTCTGCCATGCATGTATATTATTAAAGAAGTCGAATCCCATGAATTGTATAGGAATTGTATCTGGGTAGCCATAAACCGTTAACATTAACAACAATGTGGGGTTATCATTCTTATCATATGCCGCACGTTTAATTAAGGACCAATCTAGCGATAGAACTATGTATAACTGAAGAGGACATGCAAGGTTGTTTTCTTTATCCTATTCATTTCTATAGTAACTTTGACGAATTTAACAGTTTTTTATGTACACCTTAGTGTAATTCGAGCAGAGCTATGTAGATATAGACACTATTATGTGTACAGAAGAACTACTGTACGTACCGTCAGTATCCCCACGACATATATTTACCAGAAATACACATGTTCCCTTCAAGACGTTCATACAAGGTTTCGCTATAATAACGTTTTGTTTGCATCTGGAATTCTCGGCGTTCTATTATCCTTAATCATTCCTCATTAAGGCATTCCATGGTAGGATTAAACATATATGCATTACATTATTATGTATTTTCACAGCCACTACGTTCAAATAGTGTACTATTTGACCTCGAAAATTAAAGCATTGGAATGTATTCGTGAATAGAGTCAGATTGCTAAGCGGTAGATAGGTTGCAATTCAACATGTTGCCTATATACTTATATACTAGTATATTGTATTATGCCACCGTAGTCTATCATTAGATTATATCATATCACAGTGAGTATTTATATACACTAGTATATGTCTGATACATTCATGTTGGTTAATACTTGTTTAGGTATTGTTTTAATGACATACGTGGACATCTATTTAAATCTGGAATGGTGAAACGCATTAACAGCTGGTTGATTATTCAACAGGTGGAATTATCGTAGTTATATATGGTACGTGTGAACTATTTTCCCTAAAATAATGAATATATGTATACATACAATGTGTGTGTGTGCGCGCGCGCGCGCCTGCGTGTGTGTGGTGTGGTGGTGTGTGTACATGTGTTTGTGTTTGTGTGCGTGTGTGCATGTACGCGTTTGTTTATTACATGTCAACATTCCAAAACAGACTGTTGGGTTTGTATACAAATCTTCCCTGATAATAGTTCATCAGGTGGATGGATATACAGGTACCTCAACTTTATTTAGCGTTTGCCTCGTAAAATATGCCACAAATATTAATACAAACTACAGCTGACATTTACAAACATGTGTCTATACCGGTCTAACCACAGTCGTATAATAGAAGACCACTACGATACAGTTACAAAGCAGTTTTAATGCATTTATTTTTTCTGTCAACAAAAACCAATTGAATTTCGTTTTACTTCCTTGTCTTGTGGGTATATTGGAACTCGATTTAGGTCATGTATTCATGACTGACGGGGGATGTGCGTTATCTTGACGAGATGGGCTTATAGTATGGTTACACTACACTATATTCATATATATATATAGGTAAACACTACCCATTGATACGGGGAGTATTTGGTGTGGAAAGACGTGTATACAATACTTCAACGACGAAGCCGAGGTTAGCATTGTGGCTCTCAATGTAATCACCACACGCTTCACATCGTGTAACTCGGGTTTTTGAATGCTTCCAGTTTTATCCTATATAAAACATGCCTACATTTTGAATATGACCAGACTGTGCACAACACAATTGGATGGTTGATGCTTGTCATATAAAACCTTTCAAACCTAACAATAGTCAAAAGAGGTAGGTATTTTAAATGATTGAAGTATACTTGTTTTGGCTACTTTAAATGATACGTGGACTGCTTTATTTGTATATGTATCAGTGTAAATAAGCTATGTAGATTTTGGGAGTACTGAATAGTGACTATCATTGTGTACATGTAGTACATGTGGTGTCTCAGTGATCTGGCTGACGGCTCTCTGGGAATGTACGTCACGCGAGGGGTATTTGTTGTAAGTATGCATTGAATAACAATTTAAAGCATGTAGGTGTATATTCATTTTGCTATATTCTGTCGTCGCTTCTTAAAGGGACATTTCACGCTATTATGAACACAGTGACAGTGACTAAGAATTAAAAGGAGGGTTCATCATAATAGGAAAAACTTAATGATGGGATGCTGGCGGCCATATCACTGATTTTATGCTCAGAATACCACGAACAGTGCGCATTCATTTCGTGCTCAGTCTGGGCCCTCCTGTACGAAACGGCGTAACTCTAAGGTAGCTTTATCTCCAACCTTAGTCATAGACTGCACCATTGTTAAGGCTGGAGTTCCGGTTAGCGTAGAGTTACGCCGTTTCGTACAGGAGGGCCCAGAATACCATTGACAGTACATTTAGCCATCGCGTTTTCGTCATCATTGAGATTGTCATATTAAAATGCGGCCCAACCTTAATATTATACGAGACGTGATCAGTGTTAGGTGAGGCTATACTGTAATGACTTTGTGATAATTACCACAGTGCATGTGTTATCTAGGGAGTTGGCAGAAGTTGACACGTGACCTGATATGAATTATAAGATCCGTGAGGTAAGTAAAACATTAATACTAGTAGTATCAATTCGTTGTCGTAGATTTGTTTTAAGATATCCCAAAATGTATGGATCACCTTTGTAACCTTTGTATGTTTATGTCGTACTTATGTTCTTGTCGTATACTGTTTAATTTTTCACTGTAAGTATATGAATACTCGCTGTTGATCGACTGGCCTTTGATATGTATAGGTACAATAGATAGTGGTGTTGAATCCTTGATACATTTTTTTTGTTCATGATGTATACATGATTGTTTATCAGGACTTTTTATATTTGCATAAAATACATCGTATATAATAGTATTACTGTGTTCCATTTGGTTTGACAAAGGTATAATTTGCGGTGGTTGTTTTGTTTAATATTTGCATCCTAGATATTTGTTTTGTGTGAACATATATACGTTTCTCCATTTTGTTGCTTTTTGTTGCCTTGGTATCAAGTATTGGTGCATTGGACGGTACTACCTCAACTCCAGGCTCCGAAAGTTTTTTTAGTGCAAACTCATGTTCAACTCAAGGTTTTGTTGAAATGCGGGCCATGAACGGATATATGATTATTGTGAAAGGGGAGAGAGTTACAGCATTATTCCATGTGTGCTTTCAAAGCCATATATGTCCAAAGTGCTTAATACCAGCTCAATGCGTGACTGGATATGCCTATAGGGGGTGGGAATTAACACTTTCTATCTGCCATTGGAATTTCGGTAGTTTCACATTTCTTGCCGCGTAAAGCAACGCACGAGCAGAGCCACTTGTGAGATAATTCGTGGTCGAGTGCAACAACAATAACAATACTAACAACAACAACAACAACAACAACAACAACAATGATAATAATAATAATAATAATAATATAATGATAATCTCTTATGTTTCTCTTAAATCCAGACGGCAGCATTTCAAATGTCAGCACTAGTGTACATATGGCTGCCACCCAAGCAGCGCCACGCCGAGAAGACCGGTCACGCCAGTCTTCAACTCTCCGATGGAACCTACATCAGCTGGGTTTCCCCGAGCGGATGCTACGACGGAAAGGTCGATGACATCATCATACAGACGTACGAAGACGATGTGGAACGCGAGGGGACGAAACCCGAAAGGGCGTTCGTCATCAAACCAGGGAAGCTTGACGAGAACGCCATCTTCAACTGGTGGACAAGATGGCGTCGCGATAAAATATGGAGGATGCAGATGCCTGTGTTGCCGATGTACACGATTTTTGAAGCCCTATCAGTCGGACTGAAAGGTTTCGATGGCACCGATTCTAAAGGGATATACTTGACTCACACTCATCTGATTCACTACATGAAACACACTAAGCTCGTGGTATCAAACGGACAGTGCACAATTCTGTAGCTCCGTTACGTGACTGGGATTTGTCTGGAAAAGGATATCGCTATGTGCAAGAAGGAAGATTGTAGGTGTAATTGTTTAACTACAGACGATATTTTCCAGTGTATTTTTTGCCTGTGACTTGTTTT
>JAUTBT010062030.1:0-10000 GCA_032361225.1 Lepetodrilus schrolli | reverse complement strand
AGCAGACAACGAAATACTCCAGCCCTTTATCAGATGTTCGTGTTACCACGCCCTCTATTTCGTGCTAAAATATCGTAATATTACTTCATATAATATAGAAACAGTATGATTTAGAACAATATAAGTTATACATTAAGTAGGATCCAGACGCGAATATGGAATTATTTTGTTCGATATTCGTTCGCCGAGATCAAATGTATGTTGTGATATGTTACATAATATAGTACGCAATTTAGTATATTTTTCCTGCAAATTCTCTTCTCGTCCCATGTATATAATTACACATTCGTTAAAATCGTATTCATCTGCATAAATATATAGCTTGTTGGTCGATATCTATTCCGAGGCATTCCCTGACATCGCACGATGCGGAAACCACAGTAAATGCATGAGTTGAGCGATAGAGGGCGCTGTTCAGTGAGTCGAAGGACAAGGTCGCGCAGAAGGTAATTTATGTTCTTTCTTACTTTAGGTGTACTACATAATTTACAGATACGTGTATGTTTCGAAAACAGTGTGGTTTCGAGTAGCCAGTGTGTTATCGTATGTGATGTAGAAATTAGGCCTATGCCAAACATGTCGGTGCACTGCAGAAGTGGGTTGCGAGACGAACGTAAACATTGTTTATTATTGGCATATGGCACAGCGTAGGAATACCAGCCTGTGACCAATCCTTCGCCAGCTCCCTACGAGCACGGCATTGCACACGAATCATAGATCCACTGATATGATGGTTTAAAAACATGTTATTGTATAATATCGTTGGATAATGCAATCTATTCACCATAAATGTAATTTTCAAATGAATGACACGATTGTTGAGAAAGACTCGGTATTGCTCGGTTAATGTAGCCAATATATTTTTGGTAGGCTATTATTTTGGTAATTTTGGGAGGCTAGTTTCAAAATAGAAATGGCCAGTATTATGTAGTGTAATACTTTTAAATAGCCTCTTTTAAACAGTCGAGGGTCGTACTGTGCTACGTGTATGCCATGGTCCAAGACATCAGTTGCACATAGGTCTATATCTATAGGTCCTGTCGGCTAGTTGGCAATGCGGAAACACCAACTGGAAACATTCGAAAATCTAATCGGCTAATCTCAGGATTAACGCTAGTGTATAGATCTATATGAGGACTTAATTACGAAAATGTCTCATGTCAACTACTAATAAGATATACATAGTTACTATCTAGAAGCATTGACCTACTGTAGGGAGTTTGTTTTCATGCACGGTGGGTAAAACATGTCTGGGTATGTTATTGTAGTTTGTTTTTCCTATCGTCTTTGTGAATATTTAATATGCCTATTATTAGGTTTGAAGGCATTTGGTCATACAATACATACATTTACGATCAGTAGTGACTGCAATGAAGGTAAAAAATGCAAAATACGCTCACTTATTTAGATCAGCGTTTTTTTACTTCTAAAAATCTATTCACCGCATTACCGTTTACGGTAACGAACAAGACGCAGGTTTGAAACGTAAGTTATATACCTAGAGTTACTTCCCGTAGTCAATGTCTTGTCTGTCAGACCACAGGTGCTTGTCATAAATATTGGATTTCCGTAATAATATAATAACAAAGGTAGGAATCGCCGTCTCGGAAAAGTAGACCCCTTACTGTGATAGCGATGATGTACCACCTTCGTGTTATAGTATTATCTAGGGGTTGGTTTTAATCCTTAGACTTTGTACTTTTAGATACCATATATAATTTTAATCTACCTACCTACCTGTCTTTCGATATCAAGAGAGGATAACTAGTTAACTTTATTTATTTGTATTTTCTATCAAATGATCATTCATAATGTTCAATTATTATTATTTTTGTATTGGATCTGAACAACTTGCCAACATATTAAATTATATATTTATATTTTTTCGACCGCCCGAGCCAAAATTATTACAGAAAAATCCGCTAACCATGGAATCAAATAACTACGGCCTTGTGTACTAAATATAAGCGTTAATTTAACATTAAAATTTATATTGCAACTTTAATATTTTGTGGAAGTTAGAAATGCATGGATGCATGCATATTTTAACAGTTTACAATTTTGTGAATGCATAGCAACAACAATGGGTTGACACTGTATAACTTAATAGCACAATAGTGTGTGTTTTTTCGCTGATGAAGATCCAATGGAAATATAAGGTAATGGCACGTATCTCTAATAGAGGTGTTCGTCCACCCTAAAAGACAATAATATAGCCATTAATCAGCTGAGTATTCGAGCAGAGGTGCTTACAGTATGTTGCTACATCTCGACTCGGATCTGGTCGCAAACATATCGTAAGCGTACGGCGCGTCTGGAAAGTACCAGTTGGCAATCCCCCGGAAATTAATAGAAGCGAAATATGACTGACACGGCCTATTTGTTTGTTCATATTTTATTTTATTTATATACAAAATTACAAAACTATTTTCGAAAACAGCGCTTCACGTAATAATGTGTTCCAGCGAGATTTTATTGGAAAACGTAGCATATTGGAGATAAGTATGGAGGTCATCTAGCTTATATTTGTATATACGGTAACATTTAGATCTCCACATATCGTTTTCAAATTAATTTCAGGAGATACCTAATTATACCTAAATTGGCAATGGTGCTTCCGGCGGATGATCTTTTGCAGATTCCTTGGACATACCTAGCAAATTATTGTCTAATGAAATAATATTCCTATCATACATATTTGAACGCAGTTCACACCCATAAAAACTAGTTGTTAAATAAATCTGCCAAATTTTAACACATGTAGCAAAATGAAGTCCGGGCGGGTGGTAGCGCAGTGTTAGAACGTTGGACCGGGGCAAAGGGTTCCAGGTTCAAATCCCGGCCCGGTAGTAGTAGTAGTAGTAGTAGTAGTAGTAGTAGTAGTAGTAGTAGTAGTAGTACCAGCAGTACCAGCAGCAGCAGCAGTTCCACGGGTTGTCGTTGTGTACATTGATTCCACATTAACATCATTTTGTAAATGTTGCAAGTTATCATATTTCTACACATAGTTTATAGAATTACATTCTTTGTGCAATTCCATTCAACAGAAAGAAACACCAATCTATTTATTACTAGTATACGCACACGTGCTTTAATATTAGACTATTTTAATAGCTGGTCGTAAGTCATAGCAGGCTGTGTTTTATTTTCAGATCTCATGAATATTGAGTCAGGACTGTAGTTACGATGGCGACCAATTACAGTGGAAACAGGTTCGTAATGTTCTTATGATATTTTGCTTTGCCGTACCATGGTATTTAGATTCATCTAGCACTACTGAGTATAATATTGGAATCTTATGGACGCTCTCGTATCTATTATGAGACCGTAGCCCTCTCGTAGAGATCGCTTATGCATAACGATCAGGCACATCCGGGAGCTCTATGGTTTCGTAATGGATGCGAGAGTTTCGAGAAACGATACCCAGGGTCCAAGTTCCCGGGGCGTTCGTATACGTAACCACATTGGAGGAAAATGTGATGATCCCGAAAGAGTCAAATGTTCCTCCAAGATTTTTTTGTTTGGATTGGGGTTTTAAGTCGCTTTCAAGATTCTTTCACTTATATCACGACTTTTCAGTTGAGGGCAGGAGGAAACCCACAACATCCGTAGCGCTGAATGTTGCAGCAAACCTGCGAGCTCCGGCTGGTACTGACAAGACCAAGGATGATAACTGCATTGCCACTCTACAGACATCGCATCCTATCAATATCGCGTCAGAAAGGTTATTTTCGCGAACATTGATGCCGGGCCCCCGGGGCGGGATTTGAACCTGGAACCTTGGCTCTGAAGTGTTCTACCACTGCGCTACCACCCGCCATCCTCCAAGAAGGCTTAACAATGTCATTAAGTAAGTAAGTAAGTTAGTTAGTTAGTAGTTTTTGTTGTTATTTTCAACAGTTTCTGTCTTAAAATATGCGGTACGTCTGCATTTCTTGTAGAAACATCGAGGCCCGCCTTGTGATGGACAGCACAGGTAACTGGAAGCTCATAGCAAATGCCACTCCACCTGGCGTTGATCCGCCGATCAGGAGACAACTACTAAAGGTAACTGGCCCAGACGGGAAGATCAAGTTCTTTTACGGGAACAAGCCAGAAGAAGGCGGCCTTAACCCAATACTAAAGCAGGCAAGTCCAACGCCCGAGATGAAATCTAAACCCGACGAAAATAAACGACTCTTGACAGAGTCTCAAGCAAAATCTTTGGCTGTGTTGTTGTCCTCGGTGAAATCGCAAATGACAAGAAGTAGTTCTTCAGAAACAAGTCTGGCTGGAAGTGTCCAAGCCAGTGTACAGACGGTTGTCCCAGCTGGTAGTGAACAGACACCGGCAAGGGGTTCGAATGCATCAGTTGTAGCACAGGGACCTTCTTATCTTGGGCGTGGGCAGTCAAACCAACTAGTGTTTCTGGTTGCCCCTGGAAGCGAAAGTCCTCAAGCTAAATGTTTGCAGGCGCCTGTTCCACCAGGTATTGTAGCGCGCAGAACTATGCATCCCGGAAGTAACTTAGTTTGTGGCAATTCTGGTAAGCCACAGCCACTGAAGCCAAGCACGATGTACGTTATTCAACAGTCTACTGTAACTCCACCACCACCCAACATGTGGACAAACAAGAAGTACGTGGCCAATATTCATCAAAGCCATCACGGACGAATTGAAGGTCCCGACCCTAAATACCGGATGCTGTCTCATCTACTCAAGACACAGGATGGGATGCATGTATCCCAAGATATTTCTTCGATTTCCAGTGGCATTGCAAATGTAAAGCAGGTTGAAATTCCTACGTACAACCAAAGAACTGGCAGACACGTTGATCCGATTCTCAGCCGATTCGATACTACGAGCTGCGTACCATACGCTGCTGCTTCTACCTCTGTACAGATCCCAGTGTCAAAATCGGTCGATGTTTCCGCAGTGAAACTAGGAATGCCAGTACCGCCACCTCTCTCAATATCTCGCGGAAATGCCACGACTCCGAGCAGTAACCAGTTGGTTCTTATGCCGGCTTACTATATGCCCGCTGTCGTCACACCCGGCACTAAAGCCAGTTGTACACCCTTTGAACAGTGCTCTGCCTCTCCAGGATCTACGCAATCAAATGTACCGAGCACTGTCCCAGTAGAACCGAAACCGAAAGTACCCATGACCAATACTACTGACCCATCTTCAAATACGAGCAGTAGCAGAGCTAAGGAGTGCAGAAAGGTTGGTTCTCACCTGGCGAGTAACACAAGTGTTAAAGAACTACTTAATGAGCTGGCACTGGAACGTGAAAATAAAGCGTGCAATGAAATCCCTGATGCATCTGTGAAGGGAAATGACAACTGTACTGGCGATACACGATCTAACCTGAGAATAGATTCCGTTTTCTCTTTGCATCACAATGAAGAAGTAGATCATTTGGAAGTAGATCAAAAGCTCAAAGTTAAAACAGAAGTCGAATGTGTTCATAATGAAGCAAAAGACAGCGGTTCTGGTATTTCTAGTGGCACGGAAAAGTGTGGATCTGCTAAGGAAGATAGTAGTACGGGAGAAGATAAAATTATCCAAAATGAAACGATACGACGAAAGGTAACGAAACCTCTGATGGTGGGCAATAAATGTCGCCACTCATTTCCGAAGAAAGCAGTGATGAACTACCACATGTTAGAACCTTTTGTTGTTCTTGAGCGTGTGGATTTCCACCACATTGAGCGTGTGGATTTCCACCACCAAACGACAAGTAGGAATGGGGAAAGGGGGGAATCTAAGACGTCAAAACTGCAGAACGCACACGACTGTAGTAGAGTATGCAGAGAAAAGCTTCTCATGAAGCTCTGTCGTGAAAAGAGAATTCCTTGCATTAATCGACTGAAGTCGGAAGTCATTACTACAGCCAAGCAATGTCGGAGAATACGCAGAAAGGTCAAGAAAACAGCATCACTGGAAGAAGTGGAGGAGGTGAGGAATGAGACGAGCAATCCATTTGACATATTTTTGAAAAACCTCGTGGAAAAGGAAAGACGGAGACATGAGAAAGACAGGAACAAGAAGACATCTTCCACCTCTGCGGACGAATTGACTTGCTCGCGTAGATATTTTCCATACAACACACTAGGGAAACATGTCCGTGTAGGTAGATATCGTGTACTAGTTCCTAGAAATAGTGGAGTGGTTGAAACATTCCAAATGAAATCGGTAGTACCGCAAGACACAGACATACTGCCTGACGTTCCAGCACCTGCTGCCTTTGAGGATATCGAATATGCCGAGGACGTACAGCCAATGTCCGCACAGCCGGTGGAACTCGGGGGTGATGTAACGGAACTGGGAAGTACTGAATCTGCATTTGGTCTGCCAAAATCGCCGTCTTCTGAGACGGATGTAGTTTCTGAAATTTGC
Source organism: Lepetodrilus schrolli (assembly GCA_032361225.1). Lineage (NCBI taxonomy): Eukaryota > Metazoa > Mollusca > Gastropoda > Lepetellida > Lepetodrilidae > Lepetodrilus > Lepetodrilus schrolli. The sequence continues at coordinate 3,619 of JAUTBT010062030.1, read as the reverse complement.
ACCGATGGCAACTTCAGTGCCGCGTTAGACTGTAAAAAGGAACGTGACAGTTGGAATCCAATATTGGATAAGCACGGGGAGAGTGACGAGGAAGAAGTCCAGTCCGAATCGGGCAGCGAGTCTCCAGATGATGTATTAGCGTCAGACGAGGAACAGAAATGTGTACAAATGGACCCACATCCTGAAAGAGAAGAAGGTCCAGATGCAGAGGATGTTACAGCTGTAGATACTTCAACACTAACCAACGACAGTATCTGTACAGAAGAAACTCTGGACCTCCACCAATCTGATGTGACGACGTCTATCAATGAGGACAGCGACGCTGTAATGTCAGACGATGAAGTCGCCGACCTTAAAGCCGTAGAGACTCCACCCAATGAGGCGGACTCGGACGATGACTGGGGAACCACAGGACTGGAGGTTGATACGGATTCGGAACACGACGAGGACATGGATATTATGTGTCCGGGTCTGCCTCCAGACGTCACAGAGAGTTTGCCAGAACCAGATGAGGAAGTCGCCAACAGCCGCCTTGATAACCCTTCGGCAAACATCGGAGGGAACGAAAGGATTCAGCGGTTGAAGGCTCAGCTGGAAGAGCAGACTAGACAGGTCGACAGTCTTCGTAGATTAAGACGCTGTACAAGGTGAAAGTTCTGTGTGGTTGTGTCGGTATACCTAGACTGTAAATTGGGCTTACCCAATTAATGTTTCGGGGCTCTCCTGTACGAAACGGCGTAACTCTAAGGTAACAATGGGTGCGCTCGATTGGGAGGGCGGCAGACTGAAGCGGACAACCGACAAGACCGGTGAGAAAGCACAGCAGACATGGCGGGAAGTGGGAGTGAAAGGTTTATAGTTTGTAAAAGCTAGGCCATTCGTCGAAAAAAATAATTAAAAATTGTATGTTTATGACATATATGTATGAATATTTTGCTGTATATACAACAAATAAATGTTAATTGTGAGGAATAATTGGACGTCGTGTCCACTGTCCAGTAATTTAGTACATCACAGTGCACATGCAAATCTAATCAGGAAAAAATAGCATATTTATGATCATGTAGATACATAAACATTCTTTTTGTATTAGTATTTTAGGGCACTATTATTAGGCTCCACGATGAGAATACTTGCGTTTTCACTTTTTTTTATTGTTGTAATTATCTGACAAATAATACTCGTCCTCCCCACTCGGTAACAGTTCCTCCATATTGGCGTACATCGCTAATAAAACGTTTTACACTACTACCACTACTAGTACTACCCGGCGCAACACTTGTTTGTATCACGTGACCGGCATATGCCGCTGTGAAATCGCCGAGTCGCTTGTTTCGTACTCCTCGCCGCTCTTTCCGGCATACGTCGTATAGCGGCTAGCCGTTTTATCAGCCCAATCGAGCGCTACCCATAACTCTAACCTTAACAACATTGTAGTCTATCGCTAAGGTTGGAGTAAAATTACCTTAGAGTTACGCCATTTCGTACAGCAGAGTACTGAAATATCGATTCAGTAAATCTTGCTGTAAAGTATTCTATTCTCTTGGCATTTTGTGTATAGTTGTTCGTATAACGCCACGGATTTATATAATTTCATGTTTTTACTAGTCAGATGGTAATACTTAAATACCGAGAGGATTGGTCGATCTTGCCATTGCCTTTATGTCAAACTCTTACATCTGGGAACCAATGTTATGGGTTATTGATCTTATGTTCATCCATTGTATTTTTCCAATTAACGTATTACGTACATGATGCTTAGTTATGTTATACTATTATATAGGTTATAGGTACAAGTTTTACAATACAGACTCATATACTCAAGGGAATAAATTTAGGGCCGGGAGGTTTTTTTGGAGTCGTCTACGAAACTTAGCAAGAGGAATTGGGTGTCATTCTTCCACTGGGTCTTCTAATGAGTACATGGAGCCTGTGGACGTTTGGAAATTGTTCATTGTTAAAATATGTTAAAGCTATTTTTTTATCTTAAATAAAAGCCTACTGGCCTTTACTTCATTTTTTTGGGGGTATATAGAATAATACGACTGTATTGCCAGTGGTTCTGGCTAATGTACTAGTCATACGTTTCCAGTTTACATTGCGTATAGTTTCTATATACGCCCTACGGTTCCAATTTAACGTTAGTTATACAGAACATTTTTACTGTTCATGTATTGGTAAGATGACTGCGTATTAAGTAGCACTTTTGCTCTGCCGTGCACTACTTTCTGCCGTGCACTATTTTCTCATTATTATATGGTTCCTATTTCGTTACATTCTGGTCAGTTTAAAGTTTAGTTGAAGCTGGGTTCTCACTTTAATTTGGAACACCAATTCTTTTCGTGTCGTTTCGCATGTTCATTCCTAAATGGGTGGTTTCCATTTCATTGATTGTATGATTTGTTTCTATGGATTATCAAATAATAAACAAGCTTTTTGCTGATATAATGTTGTTGTCTTTAACGAGTTTTAATTGTGTTAATTACGCCAGTCCCATCCCACAGAAATAGTGTTGAGCTAGCAGAGTTGGAAAGCTGGATTCATTGGTCGGTTTAGGCTTAGGCGAATCCTTACAAACCCCGCTAACGTTGTCCATTTGGCCACGAGTGGCAGACACTATCTTGCATGATAGATACTTACCACATAGCCACGCGTAGCGGAAGTCTCGCATATAGTAGTCCGCAAACGGAGAGGAACACGTGTGGCAGAGTGCACAGCAGAATCCTCTTCGTGTGTGGAGGGCTGTAAGATCTATATTGTCCATCGGCCGAAGTCGATGATGTCGACCCTTGCCACGACAACCTAGTTATTCTCCAACGCTGGACATGAAATATGGAACCTTGTTGGCATCAAATTGTAGTTCAAATACAGCAGCCATTTTTCAATTCATTCCATCAATGCCCTGAACATGTATGTCAAAAAAATCACGGTAGACCCTCCCAGCCCATGGACTACTAGCAATGACAATACCAATATAATCTAGATATTAGTATTGAGCTACTTCATTCTAGAAGAAGTTTATTCTCATAAAATCACATACAGTGATATAGAGAACATGCAGCAATATAGCTACATGTCAATATAATACAATTGTTATACAAATTGTTCATATGAGGCACATACTATTATATCATGCAATACAATCAAATAGTACAGAATACAGTATATACATCATTGGAACAAACGTAAGGATGTCTTAATATATTTTGATAGTTTAAGCAGTAAAGGACGATAGTCGGTTTCAAATAAATATATACATTTGCTAATAGTAGGGTTGGAACAAAAGTATTTGGGCAGACATTATTTTCTTTGGTCGTTGAGAAATAAGATAGCGCTACGACTCTTGTAACGTCAATTGTAAGTCCTTACAACTATTGTAGCCTACGAGAGCGTCGTTCAACTGGACCCTGCACAATGAAGTTATCATACTTGATCCGTTACAGTACCAGCAAGTCCTCTCAGAATTACAGCAACAGTTCTACGGTATATGTGTCTTGCTGGACATCTCCTACCGTCAACTGACATGCTGCGATAATCTTGGAAGCAAGTTCAAGTTCAACATTTTATTCATCAAACCACATTGTGGTACATGAATTACAAATAATTACATAAATAATAA
>JAUTBT010062019.1:0-14616 GCA_032361225.1 Lepetodrilus schrolli | reverse complement strand
TGTATATTTAACGATTTAAATTTAAAATATTTACGTCGAGATGACACTAATGGATTATGAGAGATGAACAGGGTTGGTATATATATATATATATATATATATATACATAATGCTTCGGACTACATGCTTGAACATTCTGAGTTCGAATCCTGTACGTGTACATACAGTTTCTGGTAGTCACACATTATCCATGCACACTTCGATTCCTAAGGAATAGGTCAACTCACAATTGTAGCGGGTTTTCCTCCCTCGTTATACCCATCTTCGCGAGTTCATTGCAATACTGTAGTAGATCGGAGTTTAACTCAAGCTCACAAACGTGTCGATCATTATACTTAAAATTACGCATTTCATTTAATGTTTAAGGCGCGGTGACACCGAACACGATAACGATAACTAGGTCGTTCAAAAGATCGTTTTAAGCGAAAAGTGTAGTACCCGGTCACACTGTAACGATAACGTTAACGAGATTTCGTTAATGTGACTGCTACGTGTGGCTAAATGAAATTTGGAACGTTTTTATTTTTTTATTAATGTGTTCGATTGGTGTTCGTTATAATTATCGTTATCGTGTTTGGTGGGATCGCGCCTTTAGTTTGGAACACACGACTCTCATAACTAGTTCATACAAAAGCCTATGCAACTTCTCTTGCACTTTCCATTCCTATTTCTTTTAGTCTCTATAATTAAATCCTAGTAAAAACAGGGTGAAGGAAAAGTAATAACGAACATATTATAAAAAGAATATGTGATGAAGCCGTATTTAGGGGATTACGTCACCTAGCTCCGGATAAAATATCACCGGCTACTGTGTTCGCAGTGCACAGAGTATTAACACACTGTGTCAATGAAATTATATACGCATTACGAGTGCAATCCGATGAAGAATATATCCAGAGAGATTGTACTTCGAGAGTGATTGCCTTTAAGCTACTACGTATACCGTGTTCTCAGATGCTATTCGTAACGGGATTTACATCGACTAAATGTCCAGTCAGGTCCCGAGATTACCAAACTTTCCTAAGTACGATTTTATGCTCAACTCAAGGTTTTGTTCACAAATCATCATATAAAATTGGAGCCTGAGTATGAAATCGTATTCAAAAGATTTCGTAATCTCGGGACCAGGTTTCGAAATGGAGCTTCCGTGTAAGTTCCCATTCTAATAAAATATCGAATATGTCAATTCTTGAACCTTTTTTCGAAAATACCCAAATAATATAAGATAAGACGAGTTTTAAATTTTCAATGAAATAAAAAATAAAATAATAACGTCTAACCGTGTATTTTCATGACTACAGTTCATTTCAGATTGATCAGTTAATCACTGTTTTTCTTCTTCTGTATTTCCCTTTCCTTGGAGAAATACACCAGTGATAATGAGGCCCAACCTTCCATGTCCAAAATTGTACATTTAGAACATGTTAATGCTACGTACTACATTTGTTAAGTGAACTGAATTACTCATATTCCAGAATATAATGAACATGAATGCATATCTAACAGGACACTTAGGGCGGTCAAATTTTGAACATTTATCAACCTTGAATATGTCCTCTGAACATGCCTCCGAACTAATCAAAAGTATCACGTAGGTAAAGGGAATCAAACATCTTCTGGTTTTTATCTCAATTCAAGTGGAACCGGAAGTCCTTCCAGATGTGATTTCTGTTAGTACTGACGTCCCGTACCTGAAGCACTTCTATCAAGGAACACTCCACGTGTGTCTAACCTTGGCGATGCTAGTTCCCGAAAGTATGTCAGATTCTTGGTACCTGGGCTGTGATATGTATGCGTGTATCACCCTCTACCGACAGCTCGTAGTATATTCAGCGTCATCATAGTCACTGAGCGAAGACATTTCAAGTGGATCACCCAGTTGGGCAGAGGATAGCATGATGAGACTATACAAAGTGACTATAATAAGCATCTGTGTTGTGTTTTAGTCTATATACTTTACGTGTATACTATTACTAGTATACATTATTGCTAATGAATATTTGTGAATCTTCGGATTGATCAACTGGATGAATCAAAGAATCTCTCTCTCTATCTCTCTCTATCTCTCTCTCTCTCCGTGCCCCCTCTCTCCCCCTGTAGTTCATTTAAAGCATACATAACTGGTGGCATTGGAACAGACGGCTTAGCAAATATAATTGCATAACGATTCAAATGCAACCATCTTCTCCAGGGACAGTCATAACTCCGAGCTTTGCATTACTTCGTTTCATCCCTTCCCGTAATATCATACATTTATTCGGCTGGCTACGTAGTAAGATCACGTGACCGAGGCAATATGCATGCAACAGATTAATGGGGTGACTTGTTTGCATGCCGTGTGTGCAGTTGTCACTGATTCATCTGCACCAGCCGTAACTCTAGAGTATTACCGTAATGGGAAGCTGTTGCGAGTCGTCGCAATTAAGGACTACTCATATCAAATATATCATAATTTCATATACTAATATTCCAAAGAATGCTATATTAGACGGAACATAGACTTTAGACACATAATGTTAAATAATGCGTCACCTGACAGTGATATGCCAGCATATAGTCATTCGTCAAGCATCTTGAAAATTGAATCCACGTACCAAAATATAATACTAGTGATCGTGACAGAAAAGAATGCATACAGCGAGACGAATGATTAGGATCGACTTCTATTCGCGGTATGCTTGGACATCGAGACACAAGAGTTGGACACAACGTCGGCGGACGTTGACTGTACTTTATATCGCTGGTATTGTGGTTAATATACTGTTAATTAATCTACTCTACAGTTTGGCAATCGCGTTAATGGCAAATACACTGACCTCCAGTGAAACACTTGACAACAGCTTTCGTGACTGAACTGATAATGACGTTAATTCCCGACAGTGGCTCTATTTCGCACAATGATTTATTATTGGTATAGTTATGGTAGCAAACAAATAAATAATCTTCAATTGTTATAAGCTATGCTTTCTTAGCATGCATGTTTTATTATATATATAAATCTCGTCCTGTTTTTGTTTCTCCTGAAAAGTACATTTTAATCGTACAATTTAGTATTGAAGTGTACAATTTTACATGAGTATGCTTGAAGTAATAAAGTTAAAAGGAAACTTACTTCCGTATAGCAACAGTTGAATTATCTTCAGTTCACCCAGACGTCCTGTGGTACCATCTTGCTTCTAAAAGAACACATACTTGACTCTCTCGTCCCAAAGAAATTCGTGCGAATGTACATGCAATATGTGCGTGCCTCTCTCGGAGGAGAGAAATCAACGTTATATGAACGAGCCACACTGTTAGTTAACTTATAACGGAGGCTCTGTGAGCCAGTCCTTGATCAGTTGATGTAGTGATCGATCAAGAATGTCCTCGTACGGGATGTGGTCGCTGTAAACGATAATATGTTGTACGATCAATGGGAAGACGTGGTATGTCACTGCGTTCGCGAATTGTTGGTTACTGCGCGCGTAAATTGCTGGTTACTGCGCGAGTATATTAATGGTTACTGCGCGTGTGAATTGTTGCTCAAGTCATGAATACGATGAGAGATTCGCTAAGAAGAAGAAAAAGGAAGAAGATAATGAAGATGAAGAAGAAGAAGAAGAAGAAGAAGAGGAAGAAGAAGAAGAAAATGAAGAAGAAGAAGAAGATGAAGAAGAAGAAGAAGAAGAAGAAGAAGAAGAAGCAGAAGAAGAAGAAGAATAAAGTATCCAACACATCAACTGATCAATTTACATACTCTACAAAATAGTTATTTGACATACACGAGCAAGTTACAGTATTAATTTCACGAAATTGTTCCCACAAGGTAACCTTTTGGGGGGTTTGAACGTTTCACGATAGTGTAGAACGTTACAAGGGCGTCGTACCCGGAGGACGTGGGCATTCCCCCCCACCCCTCCCCGCACTAATAATTTCACCACCCCAAAGTTGCCGTTTCCAAATCACGGTATATAAGTTTGTCAATACATATAATGGCTCCCTCAATCCCCAAAACCCGTGGCGCAATATTAGTAGCCATTATTTTTATTATCTGTATTATGTTATTTGTCAAATAACATAGGTCCTGTGGTTTCGCATCCTGTATTTATAATTAGGTTCTGTTGATAGGTTCTGTTTATAGGAGGTGTTGTTTTTCTCCGTCTTGTTTATGATGATAAACGGTTTACATCAATATCTGTTTGTAGAAACAATCACTATGAAACACAAGCTATCAAGTACGCAGTCATATACAAAGTATTCAGTTTAGCAACGATCTATATGGAATATCTACCATTGGCATAATATAAAACTGCCAATACATGCGCGCCGTACTTACAGTAGTTGTGTACCAATGGTAAAACCGCACAGCAATATAATTATGTACATAACCTGTATCCATAAAAGCAGGATTTTCACGGTGAACGAGACACGAAGCATGTTATTAGCACCCGATTAATTCTCTGTTAATGATAGGTTATAATATGAATAATCTACAGACATTCGACACTTACGTACGGACTAGGGGAGGTCCTTTGAACTACGCTACGAAGACAACTGTTATAGACATTATAGTGTGTTTGTGTAGCTTAGTTCACCTTGGCTCTTGCTAATGGACGCGCGTCAGATGTATCATCAATGAGCCGAGGTTTGATGCCTTGATAGAGAACACATGCAGCTTTGTGGACATGCCATCTTTCCTGAATATAATATTATTATGCACGATAAACCGCTCTACGATTCTTTGATTTTTATGTTTTACATCCCGATGTCCGGATTCGCCATATTTTCTGAATGTTATTAGATGCATAATAAACATATCTACGATTCTTTGATTATATTCTTTACGACATGATTTTTACCGTGATAAATATGTACAAAGTTGTATGCAAAATTGCCACTAGATTTATAATACAAAACCTGTATAACATATGCTTGTAAACGTATCAACAGTGGACATCTTAACTTTACGATTACTATTGGTGAAGGAACGGTATAATTCACAAATGCGCTCTCTATTTTTTGGTCATAGTTGTTGTTGTTATTGGTGGGAGTGAATTCACCCTACACGAATTCATTCGGTATACTAGCAATATGTTTATTCTCTCTTAAACCTGTTTCTTCAATGTCTCCATGATTAGTGGCTGTGAAATCTTTGAAATACCATGACTGGTAATTAACGGCGTAAAAGAGCAAGTGCCTCGCAAACGGTCACACCATACATATAGAACTTAAACGGTAAACCTTCGCAGGGGTCAAACAATCGGAACACCGGTTTATGCATGCCAACTGCAGAAACGATCGGAAAATAGTATAGCCTATGGCTAATAAAGAAACTTAACGTCCAGTAAAACCCACACAGTGAGAGTTCACTGAAGACCAAGGGATACGGACGTTTCCGTTTGCTTTCCAAGGTATGATTGTTTTCTAAAAGAAAACACCGACGGAGATTATTGCAATATGAAACAAAGTTGGACAAGTAAAGCCAACATATCTCTAAGGTGGTACTACTTTCTTGGCTACGTTCTAATCAATTTATATATATATATATATATATATATATATATACTATAGTAGTCTTATTCTATAGCCATACTACCTGTTACAATACTTAAATTATTCTAGTATTTTCATATAATCGTACATCGTATAGTCGTATATGTACAGCGCCATGAGCAAGCAGTATGGATGGATTTGACGCATTATTAACAAGCATTATTGTTATTATTATTAGTATTGTTATTACTTGTTTACATACCATGACCATGTGCATATGTATGTGTACTTTGTTTAATCGAATTGAACATCACTGGATAATAATTATTTCGCGTACATTGATATGCACAATTTTGGTGGTTATTGCTCAGAAACTTACTCCAATAATATAATAATTATTAATTTCATAAAAGTGTGCCTATGTTAGGCAACATAACAAACACCATCAATCAATACGAATTTATACTAAAGAAAATATGCATTACCAATTATGCCAGAAATGGTTTAAACATAATAATTTAAGTGTACATATATTCACCTCTCAAACAACTAGTTCACACCACCGGGTACCTAATATAATTGAAGTTCGACTGGTATTAAGGAGTGACAATCATTATTAGCAAGGGTATATAATGGCTGCGCTTGGAGCTGAGGATGGAGTTAACGTTACCCGAGAGCTACGCCATTTTGTACAGGAGCCATGAAGTGTACAGGCGTAACTAGCTGACATTGTGTAAACTACATGGATAAACAGACAACTTCACGTGTTAGCATTAAATTCTAATAGTAACGCCCCACTCGATGGAATGCATTCATAGTCATAGTGCACAACCTGGTGTGAAGCCAAATCCCCTGCCAGTCGAAAACTTCATCTACATATTGTAGTATTTACCGTTAGAAATGCTTGACAATCAGGGCATTTAACGCCAAATGCTCATCCGGAATGTCGATGCAACACTGTACGAGCGTTCCAATACAACGTTAATGGCAACCAAGTCTGATCTCAGTTATAAGAAAGATGCGTCGGATAATTCTTCTAAATGGCCAATGCTATAATAATCTGAGATGATTCCCATTAATGAAATTGAGTTAATTTCACATGCATACTGTAAATGCAGGGGTCGATATAGTAAATTTGCATTGGCACTACTTGTACATCGGCTTTGTCATGGTGATCATGTTCATAAAAAAAGTAAGACTAATATTAATATGTATGCATATAATTTATGTAGCATTATAATAATTACTATAATAATAGTATTGATACATTTCTCCAAATAAATGATATTATTAATGTTTATATTTGATAATTTATTTCAAAGCCACTTTCCCAATATATTCCAAACTAAAAGGAAACCGGAAATAACAAAGTGTATAGTTGTATTTATAGATTCTGCCCCGATACTACATTTGTCCATAATGACATTAACAGGCTAATGTCAGCGTATCCGTATACGTGTATGTGGAAAATTAATATAAGGAGCATATCTATATTGGAATTAGTTCAACTGCGCGAGTATGTGAAGAAGACATGAATATACCCAAATCAAATATAGTAACAATATAGTACGGCCATTGTACTATACTGGAGAAGTGCAGACAGCGGATCTGAAGGTTCACGAATATCATCACGGAATTTCGTTCTTGGTATGCGTGGACCGATGGTCCTATGCGTGTAATGTACACACGCGTTCATGACCGTTCCAGAAGACAATTTCTTTCGAATAGCCGCCCCATCACATTTTGTTTGCACTGGCTGGTCTACGGACTAGCTAGCACATCATTACAGGAATAGTTTAGTTTGTGTCGGTGTTATTTCACTAATATTGTAGCCGTCATCATCTTCTGCAATTGTCGGCCTACCTGAAGTGCTATTATTAACAAGTGTCACATTGTATACATTTTAGTGTTAAGTAAACTGAAAATAGCATTTTACATGAAGGTTTTGTCACTTTGTGTTATGTCATTATTAAATTAATGCGTCATTGATGGATATTACGTAGGCAATGACCGAGAGGATGGTTCATTAGTTATTCTTTAAAAAATAATTTAATGTTGGATTTCTGTTTAGTATAGTTTCTATACTTTGGATCAACGGATTGTTCTTCATAAATATGCCGATAATATGCTGTATATGCCAATACTATTGAAATTGGTGTCGAGAGGGTTAATTAAGCACTTGTACTGTGCATGTCTTAGGTAATGTCTATGTATATTTATGAGGTAGTAATGTGAAGACGTCACATAAGTATATTTTAGTGGTAATTACACTGAAAATAGCATTGTACATGAATGTGTTGTCACTTTGTATTATATCTGTATTATATTATTGTTACATTAACAGCCGAACTACTTCTTTCAGAATACATGTACGATCACTCAGTTATAATGTGAAGCAAACATGATGATCTTAGTTAATCAGCCTTCTGCTGGTTCAGAACAGTCTCCCTATCGCCCGGATACAGAATTTGGAGCATTCAGAAATATCGTGAAAATAATCGTTTCCACAAAAGGCAATTTAATTGCAAACATATAAGAGCGTTCTTTCAAGATTCCTTTTGTATCATATTTCTATCAATTCTATACGGTCGTATTTGACTATTCTAAAAGCTACGTTATGAAAACATGTGCTGAATTAACGCTATTCATCGTTAATTGAATGGGCAAGAAATACAAATTTAATTTACATCGCCGGTGTATCATGTGTTCATTTCTCGACATGCTCATATCTCAGTTTCTTCTCCACAATGGATAATCAATCGACCGTCCATTTATAGACTGAAATTACCCCTCTAAAAAAGAAATCTCTCATCTGTGAAAATAGCAATACGATATACTAGCGAGAGCGAATTTAGTAAAGTGGACACGATTTTCCCAATCCTTTTCTGACGAAAGGATTGACATTGTTGTCACACCCATTGGCCATTCACCTTCAGGACAAGGAGAAACACGCGACTTCTTATACAGAATAACATAAGCTGACACCTCTCTAGGGTGAATAGTCCATTTGGTATTTTCTGTCAAGCGCAGACAACCCTTCGATGGTGCCATTGAGGCTACTTCAATGGGCAACGAGAGGGTATCACTGCCCACACCCACTAAGTAGTCTGGCAGATGCTGTGCACGCCGATGACGTTGTCTAGATCAGTTCATGTTTTTTTCTCCAATATCCGAGTCACCACAATACATCATCAAGAAGGCATGATTAATGCGTGCATCACCCACTTCGAAGTCCGTGACTATCTCTTGACATAAGCTGCGATTGTTTGACAATATCGTGTGTGTTGAGGGCATATTGTGCTCAGGATCGCTGTCCACACCATGCCACAGTATTGCGAAGATCGCATGGCTGTATCCCGGTTTAGTGGGAGGATCGAGAACCAGACAGATATATTTACATTGTAAGAGTCACTGTAAGAACCACGCGATCAAGATGAGGCACCAACAGCCATAGCTCAACGGCAACTGTGTCTACAAAATAATGCATGAAAATGTAATCAAAATAATATTTAATTAATCATTGAAACTTTGTCAATGTTTCGTTGCAATGCTGCTTGATCAAAACTTGACTTTTCTGTACATTAACTTAATAGTATCATCAATTAACTGAACGGTTCCTTTATCACACTTCAATCAGAGTACGTTTCGTCTGGCTATTGTCAAATGAATATTACATCGTACTACAAAAATGGATGCTACACATTTCGAATACATGCCACTTTACAGGGGAAAGTTCCAATATATTGTTTTCAACTATTTACGGAAACATCGACAGGCAACTTTTGTATCTTATAAGTATATATATTTTATATGTTTACTTGAGAAAAAGAAAATGTCTATAGTTAATAATTTGTATTTATTTACTTTTAGTATTATTATTTCAAAACATGTATAATGTAATAAGCACATTGTATTACAGGATGCGACTAGATAGTATGTGATAATACTTAATTTACTGTATTGCATTTGAAAGATCATTGTAGATGTTATGTGGGTAGAGAGTCATAGTTTTTAATCCACACTCGTGAATAAGACACTATATACTAATCGACGAATGAAACCAGACCGGCGAAATGTGAAGAGAATGTGACAGACCACATATACAGTTCTAGGACTGACGAATTAGGGCCAATAACGTTTGCGTATTTCGACTTGCCAGAACAGATCTAGAAGACACCATTCCTCCAATTTGTGATATTTATAGATCATCATCGCACTGGCCAACGTCTACATTGAGACATGGTGATGACCAAGCAACAATGTTAATAAATAGTGATCTCTTTACAATCCAAGTCCTTCTGACACGATAATTCTGTAGTAGTATACTTTTAAGCCAGAATTATAAGAGGAATTTGTTGTATCTCTAACTAGGATTCTATTCCATTCCTATAGTTTGGTGGCTGTTTGTGTGTATGCGTACAAATTGATCAAGGGAATTACATCGGTCGTACTATTAGTAGGGCACATCTTGCTTAAGTAAAAGTAATGGCGACTTGGATGACAGTAGAATTTGTCAGGGGAGTGAGAAGTCAATGAGTTATCATTTATAAAAGTTAAATGTCTTTCCTTGAGATCTTTTGAAGGGGCGGGAGGTAGCGCAGTGCCCTAAACTGACAAGTCGTGATATAAGTGAAAGAATCTTGAAAGCGACTTAAAACCCCAACTAAACAAATCTTTACATGTATGTTATTAACTCATTTAAATGTACACGTGTTAAGGTGTCTTGCAGTAAACCTGCGAGCACAGCAACCAGTACTGGCGAACCTAGAATGTTCGGATGACAATTTGATTCCCATGGCACATTAATGTAAAAGTGGTTAAATTTAGGTCGACATTTCAAAACCGACGAAACTACCAAAATGTTCCTAGACCTATGACATTATCGAAAATAAGTGAACCCTGACATTACTTTTATAAGAAGCACGTCCGAAACGTCATCTGACATACATTCTACAACCTTACTCTTTTAATACCATCCACCGTTGATGAATGGACGCGGAATTATTTCATTAAGAGCCGTAAAAGCACCTGAAAACCTTCACACGCATGGAGTCTGTTAGCGACCACCAAGATGGCTCCCAGAGGATTGTGTCAACACCAATTACATCCGGAAGTCTTTGGCCGTCATATAAATATAGAGGATAAACTTTGGCGTTGGATGTTACCCTACGGCGTCAAACTGTTATGTATGTACAGCATCACCGTACCAAGTACTGATTAGGTTAACAGTCCATTATAGTGTTAGTTGTAAGCCGGAAATTGGGGATGACCAGACGCCATTCTGAAAAAGCCTAGGCATAACTACACATAGGCTTCCTTCCTTCAAGGTGTACGAAGATAAATTCAGTTCATTCATAAACGTAGTTTGGTAACATATTCGGATGTTAGGAACTTATCGGATTATATAACTATATTACAATGTATTTAAAGTCATGATTGTGTTAACAGTAAATTAACATTCACTTTGTGTACTCTAATATTCGATAGCGCAATGAGGCCAGTTTTGTATCATGACAATAATCTCGTTATTTCCATTTTATTCTCTCTGTCTCTCTCTGTGTCTATCTCTCTCTCTATCTCTCACAATCTATCTATATATCTATCTCTATATCTCTCGCTATCTCTATCTCTATCTCTATCTCTCTCTCTCTCTCTCTCTCTCCATCTCTATATCTATATATCTATCTATCTCTATCTCTCTATCTCTCTATCTATACCTATATCTCTCTCTTTCTCTCTCTCTCTCCCTCTGTCTCTGTCTATCTCTGTGTATCTCTCTCTCTATCTCTCACAATCTATCTATATATATATATCTCTCTCTCTCTCTCTCTCTCTCTTTCCCTCTCTCTCCCTAGATTATATATTCTAGTTTATTTGGGCGTGTGTACTATTACTATGTACCAATTAAATCCTTAACAACAATTCTTACTTGAAAATAATATTTATATATTTTTTATGCAGTATCAGTGATAAGAACCAAATCAAAATTAGTTTACATAATAAACCCATCCAAAATTAAGAGGAAATGCTTCTCGCATCTTCTTCAACTATTTACACTATTTGTATCGCTGATAAGGAAGGAATGCCAGAATTCAAAGACGAAATCATTAGCTTGATATATAGAGTGATACTGTAGAAAGCTGTAGAATGTTGCGTTAAAAAAAACACCAAAAAACAACCCCGGACAGAGCTGGCAGTTTATGACTGAAAGGGTTGAGATGTTAGAGATGAAATGCTGATAAAAAGAAGTGTGTGAAAATTTAATTAACTTGAAAATGCATATCTAGTGGTATTTACTGACAAACTTACCAAAATATATTATTGGAGGACAAACTTACCAGGAGATATTATTGGAGGACAAACTTACCATGAGATCTTATTGGAGGACAAACTTACCAGGATATCTTATTGGAGGACAAACTTACCATGAGATCTTATTGGCGGACAA
Source organism: Lepetodrilus schrolli (assembly GCA_032361225.1). Lineage (NCBI taxonomy): Eukaryota > Metazoa > Mollusca > Gastropoda > Lepetellida > Lepetodrilidae > Lepetodrilus > Lepetodrilus schrolli. Next base: position 2,696 of record JAUTBT010062019.1, on the reverse strand, counting down.
ACTTACCAGGAAATCTTATTGGAGGACAAACTTACCAGGAGATCTTATTGGAGGACAAACTTACCAGGAGATATTATTGGAGGACAAACTTACCAGGAAATATTATTGGAGGACAAACTTACCATAAGATCTTATTGGCGGACAAACTTACCAGGGGATCTTATTGGAGGATAAACTTACCAGGGGATCTTATTGGAGGACAAACTTACCAGGAGATATTATTGGAGGACAAACTTACCAGGAGATCTTATTGGAGGACAAACTTACCAGGAGAGATTATTGGAGGACAAACTTACCAGGAAATCGTATTGGAGGACAAACTTACCATGAGATCTTATTGGCGGACAAACTTACCAGGAGATATTATTGGAGGAAAAACTTACCATGAGCTCTTATTGGCGGACAAACTTACCATGAGCTCTTATTGGAGGACAAACTTACCATGAGATCTTATTGGCGGGAAAACTTACCAGGAGATCTTATTGGAGGACAAACAGGCAGCAGTTATAGTCCACATACAATTATTTAATAGTTTGTCGGACTTAATTTACTTGATTTAGAATATACTATTTGTGGGCAGTTTACAGTAAAAAGTATATCATAATTAATACTCTACTAACAGCGAAGATTAACAGTAACTTTTTCTCATTATAAGGCGCCAACACAAAAACAGAAATGTCTTCACCCTGCTGGTCATGGGACAGTGTGTATTAGCAGAAATGTGTGATAGCGTTACAGCTGTAACGTATGATGGCAATGCAATTTGACTAATATAGCTAAGAAACCTATATTGAAGACAGCTTTAATCCAGAGGTTTCATGAACCAGGTGCGTCATTGCCAACACCTAATACGCGGAAAACCCTAACACGGAACGAAGAGGGACCCATATATTATTAGTAATCTTGTGCACTTGGTTTAGTTCGAAAATGCTAGGAAATGGGTACATGGTAGTATTAGATGGGCTCTCACCAGATATTCCACAATTATACATACCACCCACGAGAGAAGTGCATGTATACATGTACACAAGCATATAACTGTAAGATATCATGTTAAACCGCTGGTGCAACGCCTCAAATAGATAAATCTATTTAAAGAATGATAACTTCACAAGTTGTTTATCACAGTCATTAAAGGCATATAATCACAGATGGTTGACCTATTTAATATCAAACGAACCTTTTCATGAAACTACTTACATTTTATGTGTCTATGCAAATGCTGTACAACCGGTATTCAACCAGCTACATACTCCTGATTAGTTATAACCAGTTTTATATATAATTATTGCACGTGCATATAATAAACGGTAGGTATCTTCAATTCACAATAATAAGCTTACTTCTCCGATAGCAGATAATGTATATTTTCAAACAGGATCTGGAAGTAATCATTCGGAAATCAAAACAAAAACACACAAACATAAAAAATAAAAATAAATTAAAATATCACGTCATTTCATCTCTAATTACATAATAGAGAGTACATTTTCCGATTTCGGCCGACGATTTCCTAATGGGAAAGGGAAGTAACCCCAAATATACTCACTCTGTTTCCAAATGGAAGATGGCATTATCATGTTGTCAATGTGAGTGAACCATATTACCTTTGAAAATGAGCGGGGAATAGGTTTCTGGGAAGAACAAAAGTAATACTATGTACGCTAAGTGAATATATTTTCAATGTGCATCTATAATCTCAAATTCGGTCCAAAACGACCACTTATATCAATGAGTGTACGCCTTTAAGACTTATCAGATGAGTAATACATATAGGTGCTTTTATTTTCTCCCCATAAGTATATAAATAGACGTACATCGACCTGATAGTGATTGATTTAGAACGTAATGTTAGGAGACAATTCAAGGTACATCCAGTGTAATCTACTCTGCAGCAAAAGTGTCGTTTTATTCACGTTGGATCGGTAATTTCCGAGTAATTTACTCTCCTTGGTTTACGCTTCTATATGATTTATTAGTAGCCTACCACCACAGCAAAAAAAAAGGTCTAGGTGTCCTGTGCATGTTAGTTGTCCGGCCCAGGACACCTAACATGGATGCTCAAAAATAAACCAGGACACCCGATGTGAAAGTGTTCTGCCAGGATCCTGTCTGATCCTGTTGGAATCATGGAACAGGACACCTAACTATTTATTACTGTGTATACTCGTCGAAATGTGAAACAAGTCTTGTTCGAATTAGATTGAAATACTTTTAGACATGAATTTACTTTTAGGATTCTTGCTATGCAGTGATTATATCTACCTATAACCCAGGGTCGTGTTAACACAGAACGATCGTAGCGTTTTGATAGAGGTATCAATAGTTACGACACGTATAACGCTACGATCATTCTGTGGAACGGAACCCTGGTCATGGCGTCCTTGTAAACTACGAGACCATTACACTCTCGCAAGTGGCCTCGGATAAATAACCATCGGAACCACTTACGAAATGGTTATGGTCTCGACCGTTGCGGACACTAAGGGTTCGTGAAGGAATAGCCTGACTATTAGGACGAGGGTAACAGTCACAGGGGGCGGGTGGTAGCGCAGTGGTAGAACGTTGGAGCCAAAGGTTCCAGGTTCAAATCTCGTCCCGGGAACCCGGTTCAATGTACGCTAAAGTTACCTTTCTGACGCGATATTGATAGGATGCGATGTCTGTAGAGTGGCAATGCAGTTATCATCCTTGGT
>JAUTBT010062008.1:0-14617 GCA_032361225.1 Lepetodrilus schrolli | reverse complement strand
ATATATATATATATATATATATATATATTTATACACACACACACACACACACACACACACACACACACACACTCACACACACATGATGTTTTACGGAAGGTATTTTAGTATTTAATTACTTTCTTTAAATCATGCTTTATTGTAAATTACGATACACACATAACGGGTTTTATCACTGAAGCTATTAATGCTATTATTTCGTCCGAAAAATTGTCAATACTGTATTGTAATTCACTTCCTGGTCTAATAACAGTGCAATCCTGGTGTACTGTTATGGCATACTGTTATGTCATACACACACACACACACACACACACACACACACACACACACACACACACACACTGTTATGGCATACCAATACTGCATGTCACTGTGCCCACTATCATGCTACACCCATCTGTTCAAGAGAATGCATAATGTATACGTATCCACCACACAATGCACTGTTTACGCTTTATAGACTACAACAAAGTACCCGTCCCAACATACATTGTATATCCATTATTATTATGTATGTATTATTTATCAAGCCCATTGTGCTCATGTATACGCCCATCATGGCAACTGGCATACATATTTCATGGTATGACGTATTCAACTATAATATGATTAGTAATAATCATGATATACACTGTACTGACCATAGTATCTATATGCTGCATTCACTAGTCTATGACAAGTAGTATTTACCCACAATAGAATACAGTACGACATTCATTATAGTATTATAACTGTCTAAGAAGCTGGTACAAGGAACGGTCCAAGAAACGGTAGATCAGTCTTAGGAAGAAATAATGTACTGTAAATCAAGAAATTAATGTGTCACTAATTTAATGCGACCACAAGCTTTTAGACATAAATGCGACAACAATTAAATGCGATCGACCAGGCCTCTATTCATATTTTTCATTATTTCATCATTTCATTATTTCCCATAATGCGTAGGAATTAAATACGGCCATAAGCCAATCGCATCTTTCGCATTAATATCCTGCTCGCATTATTTCCCTGATTTACAGTATAGCTTCAATTCACAAAATGTAGCATGAAAATACTTAAATACCATTTGGCTTTACCTTACAACATTCATATATTGCCTAAATTTCTCACATCAACAATACTTCATGCACACATATGAAGGCGTAGGTCAGCATGTGGCTGCTATATTGATAGTCCGAGTATATGACCACAACTTGATTCGTTACAACCAGAATAACGATCTATAGCCACAGTTAGTAAAATTGTCCTTCAAACTTGCCGGACGATCTTCAAACTCTTCCGTCGCCGTCAAATAATGATAATTGCATTTTATAATTATTTACCAGTATTTTATTGATAATGGAGGCAGGAACGAATATTCTCTGAAGTGTCACGACATAGCTGAAATGCACGGGACATGTATCTATTAGCATCTTTACAAATGAACGTATCTGTTGGAATTCAATTTATATAAATTAAAGAAGAATTTAATGGCTTACTTTTACGAGGAGTGGTATTAATATGGAACACAACTGGAATATGTACACCATTAGGTTGTTCATGTGACCGTAACAACTGACAGAATTCATGCATCCTGTTAATCCAATTCGCTATTCCATACTCACCGTCTTCAAAAATTAATCCATTATGTTTTCTTCGGTCGTTGTACACGGTGATGTGCAGACCGTAGCCGTAGCAGAAAACGTCGTCTTCACAAATTCGTGGATGTATCTTATCATTTCGTTTGGGGGCTCTTTCAGGCAAGTCGAAGCTGTATTCTTTAAATGGGCCAGATATGTTCGGACTTGAATTGGTGTGTTTGTCGTAAATAGGTTCTTGTACAATAGTTACAACCCGGTGTGATCTGCCGTTGCCATCATGACACTGCTGTGACTCTGGACTTGAGGTAGGTGAAACTATATGACTTCCGGTTTCCGATGACCTATTGAGCTGATCAGTGGATGCTTGTGGCATCGTTGGTTTACACACACTTGGAACTGATTTTTTTTTTGGGGGATTATTTTGTCCTTGGTAAGTTGCAGGACTTACAGTTCTGAAAGATGTGTTAGGTTCGTGTTTTGGGCTTGCGTGGATTGAAGGTCTACTATGTTGATCTTGCTGGGTAACAGGGCTTGTATTTCTTGAAGATCGGCTTGATTCGATTGTTGGGCTTAAAGGACGTGAAGATTTGAAATGCTGATCTTGCAGAGTTGCAGTACTTGCAGTTCTTGAAGATTTAATGGGTTCAAGTGCTGGACTTGCAATGCTTGAAGGTCTGCAGCGCTGATCATATTTAGTCGCAGGACTTGTATTTTTTGAAGATCTGCTTAGGTCGTATGTTGAGGTTAAATGACTTGCCGGTTTGCAAGCTTGACCTTGCCGAGTTGCAGGACTTGCAGCTCTTGCAGATGTGCTGGATGCATGTGCTGTGCTCGCAGGGCTTGAAGGTCTATTACGTTGATCTTGCGGATTCGCAGGAATTGTACTTATCGGCGATCTGCTTGGTTCGTATGTTGGGTTTAAAGTAAGTGAAGATATGTAGCGCTGATCCTGTCGAGCAGTAGGACTTGCAGTTCTTGAAGACTTGCTCGGATCATATTCTGTGCCTACAGGACGCGAAGGTCTACTACGTTGATCTTGCTGAGTAGCAGGACTTAAATTCCTTGAATATCTGACGGGTTCACGTGCTGTGTCTACATGATGTGAAGATCTTCTACTCTGATCCTGTTGTTGACTATCAGGACCAGCAGGAGAAGAGATTCTGATGGAGGATTTGTAACAAGGACCATGAAGCGTATCATAGCATGTCATCCCTGGAGACTTCATCTGATGGGAGCTACCGGCGGACTGGCTCTGCTGATGTGTGTGGTAATTGGTTTGGCTAGGTGCTGTTCTGTATTCGTCCTGCATCTGCTGGTACAGATCTTCCTTGGAGCCCAAGTCGACTGGTACATCATTGACATTGTCCACCACCATCTGAACCAAGTTCATGACGAAATTGACATCATCCACCGGCTTGTGGTCCAAGTCCAGCTTCTTTGCAGGTACTGACTTCAGAGCTTCCTCAATCAATTTACTCACCTTTGAATTGAAACGACATTGGTTGTTTGTTTTTAAATTTGGGTTTAGAGCCGCTTTCAAGATTCTTTCGCTTATATCACGGCTTGCCAGTTTTTTTCCAGGATGAAACCCACATCATCCGTAGGGCTGAATGTCACAGTAAACCTGCGAAAACCGGCTGGTACTAATAGACCAAAGATGATAACTGCATTGCCATGGTACAGACAATGCTTTCTTTCATGAAAGGTAAGTCCAACGTTCTACCATTGCGCTACCACACGACAAAATAATATAGTGTGTACGAGAATGATTCCATATTATTACTGATTTTAAGATTATATTATCATGCCATAACTCACGTTACATGGGTCGATCGATCGTACGACGAGTCTAGTTTGATTGGTCGTACGAGAGTAAAACTTGTTCTACTCATGCGATCTGAGTCGTTACAAATCGCATCGCATGCACGCTCACGTGGTGCGATTCGACGCATCGTTACCACCGATCGATCCGTGTGAGTCCACCTTAAAAGTATTGCATAAGTCTAATCGAACAGGTGAGCAGTCAGTTTGTACAGTTAGCTAAGATGTGTGTGGAAATGTAACATATTTATGGATTATTTTTAAATTACATAATTACAAAGCATTCCTTTCAATCCTACCAATATGGTCTCCTCACAAGTGGTTCTATGTACTGTTTCAAATCTGGTTAAGAGTTGAGCTCCCAGTTCGGTTTTTCTGCAATAGCAACATACACATATCTAAAGCATCCATATACCGTGGTCAGATACCGGTATCTATAGTAATTTTATCAAAGTTAATCTAGCCCATACTTCATTCCAGAGAGCTCTAGCATAACATAAGGCAGGGTATCAATATATATGATTCATATTAGTAGAGCAGCTGAGAAACATATTTTTGGAAGGGGTGCAACCGGTGTTACACCGTGCAACCGGTGTTACACCATTTGTTATCATAAATCCAAGTGTTCATCTGAGTCTGTAGATTATGAAAACCAATGATGACATTGCGGAAAGTTAGTACGGGCTGAGACATTGACCCTTATTTCGGGGTACCCCATCCATATTTTAGGGTGAATGAAGTCGTATGTAATCAACATACACTGTCACACTATCCTTATTATTTGCTTGTATTAGTTTGTAATGTTGTATTTATTGTACGATTACATATTATGCTTGAGCTTTATTGCAAAATATTAGCACTACAAGAGTTATTGCCCTTGCTAAAGTTCAATGTATACGATTTTACCTTTCAGATACATACTGGCTGTGAATTGGGCAAACTCAAAAGATTATATTCATAGCATATTTTTAATTACTTTTCTTTCTATTCACTAGAAACATCATTCCAAATAGTAATGTCAATAGAAGCACTGAAATGTAAATGTGCGAGTTTTAAAAAAGTTTGAAAAATGTCGAAATTTTAAAGAAAAAGTATTTTTACGCCAATGCTTACAAAATAGAAATATATGTCCATACTTGCTCTATTATTTACTATTTATGGTTGAGGTTTGACAGTATCTTGTTCCAAGACTTCATATTCTATATTTTAAAATAATTCTGAAAAATACAACAAGACTTGATCCCCTTGCTAAAGTTCAATTTATACGATTTAGAGTTTTCAGATACATATCGACTGTGTAGTGGGTCAATTCAATATAGTATGCTCATAGTGAGTTATATATTACATTTATTTGCACTAGAAACATAATTCCAAATAGGAATGTCAATAGGAACACTGAAATACAAAGATGTGTGGAAAGAAATTTTACAAAAAGTAAAACTGATTTTCTCAAACAAGACAGAATTACTGGCCAAACACGACAGAATTACCATTATATGTATTACTATGCACACCATTGTATAAGACATTGGTCATGTCATCGAAGGTATGAACTCTACAATCAGTTTATTAGGACCATGTATTGCAGAAAATGTGTGTCCCTCAACAGTCTTTGTGAAAACGCTGAAAATAACTTACCTGACAAGAAACCCTTTCCTGCCATCTTGCTCTCATGTATGTTTAGCAGATTCTTGTATAGTATAATTCATGTACTGCTATTGATGACTGTAAATCCATTTGAGATTCGTTAAGAAATGGATATTGAGACTAGTTCTCTTCAATTACAATAATAAGCCTGTAACCAGCAGCCGCGGAGTGAAATAATACAACAAGTATGAATATATATTTCCACCTTATCAATATTGTCTTGAAAATACACATATTTTTATCTTAATAGAAATGTGATATACAATTCTCGATGAATATACTATTTAAGTTAGCCAACTGCACAATCAATATATATCTGAAACCTTAAAATCTAATAAATCGAACTCGAGCTAGGGCTATAACTCTTAGATTATTGGGGGGGGGGGAAATATAATATTAGGTCTTGGGACATGACAATGGCAAATTTCCATTTTTAATAAAATAATTTTTTTTAAATAAATAAGTAATAAAGCATGTTTGAACATATATTTTCGTGCAGCCATTGCCTAAAATATCGTTTACTTGTTTTACTTTTCCCCAAATTTTTTTCACACAATATCTTTGCATTTAAATGTTCCTATTGACATTATAATTTTGAATAATGTTTCTACTGCATAGAAATGTGATATAAAACTTACTATGAGTTTACTATTTTGAATTGTTCCATTCCACAGTCGATATGTATCTGAACGCGTTCTAAATCGAACAAGTTGAACATTAGCAAGAGCAATAACTATTGTTCTATTTTTCAGAATTATTTTAGAATATAATATTGAGTCATGAAACAAGATATTGTCAAACTTCAACAATAAAAATTAAATAATAAATATATATATTTTTTTAAATTTAATTTTCTTTTTCTTTAAAAATAGATACTTTTTTTCAAACTTTTTAAAATCTCACACATTTACATTTCAGTACTTCTATTGACATTACTATTTGGAATGATGTTTCTATTTATAGAAAATGATTTAAAACATACTATGAATATAATATTTTGAGTTGGCCTACGCCACAACCAGTATGTATCTGAAAGATAAAATCCTAAAAACTGAACTTTAGCCAGGGCAATAACTCATAAATCATAATATGTAACGGTACAATAAATACAAAATCATAAAATGTCAGCTATTGTAATAACAAAAATGTCGTTAGTGTGACTGTTTATGTTGATTACAAGAAATTTAATTCATCCAAAAATATGGGTGGGGGTACCCCCGAAATCAGGGTCAATATCTCAATATCTTGCCGCAATGTCATCATTGGTTTTCATAATCTACAGACACAGATGAACATTTTGATATATGATGACAAATGTTGTAACGCTGGTTGCATCTTCTCGAAAACCAGAGGACTGTTTGCCAGTCTACTGCTCTACTATATGTACAATATTGATAATTGATTATATTTAATTGGTTTCCTTACGATTTCTTAAAGGTTAGCAATACGTCTTCCACAGTTTTCCTGGTCTCAGCCAAAGCTCGACCAGACTCCCGTAGCATATACTCAATCTGAAAGACCGTTTAAACATACCGATATATAAAACTATGTTTCAGTTAATTAATGTGTTAATTAAGTTAATATGCACATTAGTACATTAGTTGGGGGAAATATCTATTTTACCCACATTAACTGAAATTGTAATTCATGATAAATAACTTCATTTGTCATTTAAATGTCACTTTAACATACATGGGGGGGGGGGGCATTCATTTTTCCAGGTCCTAAGTAACATATACCTTCTTTTTTTTCAATCAATGAATAAATGTACAACAATATTCGGATAACCTTGAATCTGATTTTTTTTTATATGTCCCTACGAGTAATGGCTTTACAGTTACAAGTATTACTAATCAAGCTTGTAGAGTAAAATGCAAGATTTGTCGATTTACGTATATTAACTGAAAACTTCATTTAATATGTTATATATTACAAGATTATACACATTAACTGTAATATATATAAAACATAAGTAGGTAACCTTATATTATAGGAACAAACTTTGGTAACGCATCAACTGGTTCAAACGGTCTTCATATATACTATTATAAGAGTTTCAGAACAGACGTAGCATGGTAGAAATTGAGGAACCGATCGCCGCATTTTGTACATGTTGTATTACTCATGTTACTGTTGAGTAACAGTTGCAGCAAAATATCGCCTCAACCTACTACGATTGAAGAAAGAACCATGTTTTTCAATTATATAAGCATGTAGTTCACTAACCTGAAACTTTTGATTATTCGTCACACGTGAAAACCTCTTCATTAGCTGAAATAGTGTGCAAATATGTTTTACGTAAATAAGTGTTTACAACCCTCAAAATATACCGTTAGGCCTATGACGTTACTTTAAATATATATTAGTTCTGTCATACTCAATGTCGACTTATGCGCTTTCGAATGACTACAGTCGGTTCTAACTTAAGGAGGAAAATATGACTCAATGACTTATACACTATTTATGCAGTTACAAACGGAAGTAAGCCATAACACAAACCTTATATTCTTCACTCAGCTTCTTAACCTGTAATAGGCTAGCTTCGAATTCACGAAGGCATGTCTGGAATGCAAGTACTACCAAATTATATAAGTGGTAGTGAGTTGTGGAAATATTATATTGGGGATGTGTTGTAGATATTATGTTATTTCCCAGTTAACATTGTATTAATTTTAAAGCATGATTAGACGTTAACTGCTATATCCGACGTACCTCAGCTTTCTGATTCAGAGCTCCATAGTTCTTGAGAAGAGTGGAGAGGGGTCGAAGGTCACAGACAATCAGGCTCCACAGTGTGGAATGGTCCTGTAAACGACCACATATATAAATGACCATATATATCACACATGTACACTGGAATCGGTACAAACAAAACAAGGTAATATGAATATGTATCGAATGTACATTATCCAAAGACAAAAGCACGTCTCGGACTCAGACGTCCAGTCAGTCGAAGGATGTACACACATGTGTAAGAGGCTAAAGTATATCAACCATTCCGTTATAATAGGACGTGTCCAGTAGGTTGACGAACAGGCGCCCGAACACAGCCAGACGATTGCTGCGTTGGATAAATCGGAAATGGCAAAACGTTCCGTCTTCTGACGAGAGCAGGTTCACTATCAATGACCGTTAAATTAGACGAGACCTCCCAAGACAAGTCCAATACCTCCAACAAGCATTGCAAGAGGAATGACGTTTGATTGCTAATGAAGTTGTCAGACGATTAACAACGGGCTGGTCATATCCGATGATAGACTCCAACTTTATTATAGTTTATATCTTACTTTTGTAAAGACAAATTTTACTGTCATGAAATTCGCCAAATTGAGCCAAAATGTTATTTCCCACATTCCGTATTTGTTACGTAGCATCAATGACAATATGCGTGTTAGTATTCGTCAACTGTTACATGTAAATACGCAGTCAAATGTCAAATCTACTTTATTTGAACGTCATTGCTTTTCCACATTTGATTTTCTTCTCACTTGAAGTAAGTGTATACTTTCGTTTTGCCCAGTAATTTACCTCAAGGTATATTTTTATCTGTGACAGAATGGCCCAGTCCTTGGGACACAGATCCACCATTGCCGTCAGTAGGCGACTTTTGGCCTCTTTCATCTCTTCTATTTTCTTGATGTATTCTTGAAGAGCAGTCGTTACTCTTTCAATGTGTATCTGAAAATTACCAACAATAGTTCAACGTAACAATTTAACTCATCTGATTATATAGAAATGTAGTCAATATAGACACAGCTAAGTAGCCTAAAAAACTATGTAGATGAGCGAACGCCAACACAACCGTTTATATGTACACGAATAGGACTGTAACAAAAACTAAACGTGTCTGAATAAAAATAAATAAATATGAAATTAGGCTAAATGTTAAAAATTCCATGGATACTTCATTTTCATTAATTCTAATAATTAGCCCCTGCCTCACCCCCACTCCGTTCCCAACAACAGTACCCCCCCCCCACCCCCACACACACACACACACACATTTCTCCAACATCCTTCCCTCTCCCTCTCTATTATCTATTACTAGTATTGGTGTATCTTCTACTTCTATATAGCTATCTATCTCTCGCTGTCACAACGACGACCTTATAATATTTCCTCACTCGCTTTATAAAAGTATGCTTACAGGAGGTCCACGGAAAATCTTGAATATTTCATCATGATGCAACACAGGCTTATCGTTTGTCGTCATCTGAAATAACATTAATTCCTTCAAAATGTTGGCAATAGATCATATTACCAAATATGTATTGATATTTCCATCATTACACCGTGAAACGGCAAATTATATGATTCAAAATATATCTTCTAAGGTATTAATTGACGTTTGTGATACTTTGATTGTTACAGAACCTCAGTCAAACCCTTAGGGTTAGGCAATGATATTGCTCCATACAGGAACTATGTTTGTCAGTGTACAAAGTCTTCACCAAACATTTAAAGTATGACCATAAAACATTAGACGATCATACATACCAAGACCTAGTCCAGAAATCCAGACGTCTATCGCATAATATGCATTTATCATCTGTCTAACCAAGACCGCAACAGACTAAAGCGAAGAGTCGTATTGGCGGATTCAAAATTGATGCCAAGGGCATAGACAAAGTTGCTTCGTCTCCATAACGCTATATGGATATAAAATTCGATATAGTTAAATACATATGATGCGATAGACGTCTGGATTTCTGGAATATAAAAGCGCAGACGAGCACAGGCATTGTTATTCTATTATTACGGAAATCCAATATTTGTGACAAGCGCCAGTGAGTGGAGCATGTTAGATACCATTTCTAATCCTTCCTAAATTCTGAATCATGAATAATATTAAACATATCTCATTGAAGCAAACTACAAAAGTAATCAAGAAAATACTCGGACTTTTCCCATAGCTGCAATATAATGTGACTTACTTTTTTTTCTAGTTATGTAGATCTACACAATCTTCACGGTTTCCTGGAGATATCGCTCGACACATGACGTACATCCGCTATGACGTCATACTAGGCTAATCACGTCATATTATAGATGTAACTTTGCATTGTACTATTTCTGACCATTGTCATCGTATCATTTGGACGGTCAGAAAAATAAACGAGTGAGTAAAACTTTAAGGATATACAGGTCTATCAAGAAAACTGACATCTTGTAACGTAAAACACTCATGTCTACATTTTATCAAGATCCCATGACAATCTGCGTGGAGTTTGTAACAAGGTTTTGCAGAATTCATAAAATATCTAGCTTCAATATTGCTAATGCCATGTTGTTAGTCCATTGTGTCGAGTGTATACTGTTGTAGGTTCTGCCTGTTTTATGAAGCTATATATTGATTGAATGTCAAGTAGGCAATGGTCATTGTTTCCGAGGATGAACAGGAACACACAGGAACATTATAACGCTCACTCCGCACCCAGTTCCAAGAAGAACAATACAAGAACGACATATTATGCATTTACTTAGTAAAAGTATACAAATTGCTTCTGCTATGCGCAATATAGATATAGCGAATTACATATGATGCAATATAAGTCTGGATTTCATAGTATTTATTATACGGAGTACACGTCAGACACAATGATTGGTGGAATAGAATGAACTAGTGGCTGCATGTATGACTTCAGAATGTGATATTTTGGACAGGAAAGATAAAATATATCAGTTGCAACAACGATAACATACTTAGACATGTGGTTAGTTACATGTGGTTAGTTAGTTGCATGTGGTTAGTTACATGCATACCTACAGATTATGACATTGCAGAACAGAAACATCAACCCAACGCGGCCATGCCTACAGATCCGGTGTGTAATAGTATAAGAGTAGTGAACTTATTAATAAAGTCTTTGCCAGCTCATTTAGTAAAAGAAATAACAGCTCGTTATGGAGATTATATACAATTCCAAGTTTTATATACAAACGTTCACATACTAGTACTTTGTTCTCACTTACGATCTTCCATTCTCAATCGGTGCCACCAATTTGTCAACCTTTAAATGTTACGACCATGATGGGCACTATTAAAATATTACGCTGTGGTTATAGGCCCGAGATCCTTCTGGCTTTCCATGCTGACCACACTCTACTGTTGAGGCGAGACTGGTCGGGGTAACTGTTGCAATATCCTAAAATGACTAGTACAAACGTGATGACGCCACAATTAGATCAACTTTGGTTAACCCCTGTATTGAACATTGTTATTTTCAAGATTTGTTTCACTTATATCACGGCTTGTCAGTTTAGGGCAGGAGGAAACCTGCAACATCCGTCGCGCTGAATGTTGCAGTAAACCTGCGAGCACCGGCTGATACTGACGGGGATGGTAACTGCATTACCACGGTGCAGACAGCGTTTCATGTCAATATCGCGTCAGAAAGTTAACATTTCAATTTACACAGCGTTGTGTTTATATATAGTATTTTATGAAGCTATATATTTATTGAATGTCAAGTAGGCAATGGTCATTGATTCCGAGGATGAACCCCAGTCATATTACAGTGGCACGGCAACCTCGCAAAGCACGAGCTTATCAATGACAGATCCTATCAGCATGTTGTTGCCAAACACCGTCGCAACCGCGGATCCAGATATAAGATGACCAGTATCCACGAATAGCTCCGTCACGGATGACACTCGCCCATTCTTCAGCTTGACTTGTAGCACCTACGACAGACAGTTTTGGGCACGGTGTACAATATGGTGAAGCATATGTATCACCCATACACATAATGGTGAAGAATATGTATGTATGCATACGACCAATACACAATATGATGGAACACGTAGGTCATAACAATGATACATTCTGGGGGTTTTTTTTGTGGGTTTTTTATTGGGGTTTTGAGTCGCTTTCAAGATTCTTTCACTTATATCAGTCCAACTGTTCTACCACTGCGCTACCACCCGCCCCCGATACATTCTGATTTGAGTAAATAGGAAGGAACGCCAAACTACACGTATATAGTATACTGTCCTAGGGCCCGCTCCACAGAACGTTGATCGCAACGGTATATAGGAAAGTCGTCTCTTAAGGTAGACTCACACGGGTCGATCGGTTGTAACGATGCGTCGGATTGCACTGTGAGCGTACATGCGATGCGATTTGCAACGGCCGAGATCGCATGAGTAGAACAAGTTCTACTGGTACGACCAATCTAACTAGACTCGTAATATAACCGATCGACCCGTGTGAGCGAGCCTTTGTTTGCTAACATTACGCCTACAGCGACTCTCGTAGTACTACGATCGGTCTATGGAACTGGGGCCTGAATTACTAACAAACGAGAAGTATTACCAACATATTCTATTCTCCATGTAATCGAGGTAACTATCAGTCCTTGCCAAATACGTTAGAGGCAATTAATTTTTCGATTTGTGTATTAGTTTTCAGTGCCCTACATTCTTACATAATCGCAAAATAATTGTCTTCTTTAACAAGAAGTAGGCAACTGTTTACCTGCGATGGCGCTGGTTCTCTTGGATTCTGTAAATGGGCATACGCCAGATAGCCAATTGGATGAAGTCCTATGTACACGTCTCCAGACACTGGGTCCACCACAACATTATCAGGGTTAGAATGGAGAGGGAACATCTAGAACAACAGTGTACATATGTAAGACATAATTCTACATTGACTTGCATAAAGTGTGTCTAGTCGTGATGAGGTTGAACCTTGTAAACGAGCACTTTGCTTTACGTTAATTTATTCTGCTATTGCCATTTGACCTGATCGTGTAATATATAAGCAATGTCAAGTATCTATAATAATATTATAATATGCTGTAGCGGAAATATTTTAAAACATATTGCGCAACGTTTTAGATCATGACGTTTTGTGTCCTTGCGTGGGAACAACGATTTCAATCAAAATTGTTTGTTGAGAAGTCAGTTGAATGCCCTGTCCGTGAAGATGTCTATCCACATTTATACGTACCTCTATGAGATGTAGTTTGTTGTCAACATGTCTCTCGTATATCGCCAAGTCCCGTCCGTTGGACATTGCCACGTAAATATACCTGTGTACACATACCGAATAATCATCAACTATGTTATCTAAATTACAAACAAAATATACAGATAGGAAAATATATACCTGTAAATATGATTTTTCAATACTGAATCAATGGTACTGATTAATAATGTAAATATTTATATTGTTCTAAATCCACGCTCGAAAGCGTACTCAAATAGTGTTACATTATTACCCTGGTTAGTGGATCAGTGATATTTTGTAGTGGAATAAAAGACTGAACATGATGGTTTAGGCGCATTAAAAATATATTTATTACTAATTATTATCATTATTAATAATAATAATAACATAACAGTTAATCGAAACACATACTCGAGACTTGAACTCGGTGATTGCTCATTCATACGCTGTATTGTATGAATACGGAGTCACTGCACTGATACCTAGAGAATGCTCCTAATACCTTCCATCCTTGGACATCGCTATGCCATTGGGACCCATTAGCCCATCAGCGACAGTGCTGTAGCTGTTACCATCGACGTAACCAAGGTTTCCCCATGATGCAAGTAGCATAATTTCCAGTGGCTGTCCCAGTATATTTCCGTAATATAAATAGTTGGTAACGTAGAAGCTGTCATCTCCTGTGGCCACCACATCATTTATACTGGAACAAATAGTGCTGCACCGACTTCCAGAAAACAACCTCTGAATCTGTACACGATATGCATACCGGTAATTGCAATTGACAATCGTTCCTTACTGTTCAATAGTGACCGTCGAAAAATGTCTTCTAAAATTGGATTATTACCAAACGCTTTTAAAACGTAACTGGTCTATCTAACCAAGAGAACCACATGCATCTTCTTTCCTGAGTATAATCAGTCGAAATTGGCCTTCTAACGCTAGATTACCAACTTCTTTTACAACATAATTTTGTTCTATTTTCTTTTATTTATTCTTTTTACAATTGGGGTTTAGAGCCGCTTTCAAGATTATTTCACTTATATCACGGTTTATCAGTTAAGGGAGGAAACCCGCAACGTCCGTAACGCTGAATGTGAATCTGTGCTATTAGAATACAAGCTAAATTAAACGTATATCATTGACAATACTGGATTTTCTTACATTCTGAAGTTGGGATTATGGTAAGACTTTATGTGTTGTAGAGTAGTTTTCGCCAGTGACACCATGAATTTCTCCACCCTTTCTATGCCGTCTTTCTCATGGTTGACAACGAAGAGGTAAAGCTTGCCTGAAGAATAATATCATAAATATTTATATATAGCCTTTTTACATAGCGCTAATTTTTATGTATGTTGCAAATGTCTTACCACGAAAACATCATCTTTGCATGTAATGACTATATTATCCTGACAGTGCACTCCACCTTGCTCTTACGTTTACTACAGAACACGATTAGCCGGCGCTGTGTGGGAGTATGTATGATGTCAAGACTAATACAAGAGACGCATTTTTATTTATTTTTTATTTTTTTGGTATTGGGGTTTTAAGTCGCTTTCAATATTCTTTCACTTATATCACGACTTGTCAGTTTAGGGCAGGAGGAAACCCG
>JAUTBT010061997.1:0-14618 GCA_032361225.1 Lepetodrilus schrolli | reverse complement strand
TCTATCTGCGGCATGATATACCTCCAAGTGAGCTAGCACTATAAAAACTGGTGGAAATCCAGACTAGTACAAGCAGTGCATATGCATGCAAGCCATGATGTGCGTGAAAAAAATCGCGAAAGTGGCGTTAATCCCCAAATCAACCAACCAACCAATCTTGTCTATATAATTAGTCTAGTACATGCAGTGGCGGGTCTCGAGTAAAGAATAAGGACAGCTGGTAACAGACTGAAAGAGTAGTATCTTACATCCAATGTTGAGATCTGATTGGTTCACGTGATCTTGATAACATTCCGAGTGTGTACTTCGTCGGTGCAGCGGAGAGGGAAATATAACTGTTATACCCCGCTATAGGGGTGCAACGATTCACCGGGCATTGGTGCATCGCGATACACAGTTTGACGATTCGCGTATCGTACAGCGAGACTACGTATCGATACACAACGATACAGATGTATTGTATTCATGAAATTATCCAGGCTGTTCCATCAGCGGTCCACCATAACGTCCGATAGATAATGGCCGATCCGATCAAAACAGCACGTCGTTGAATAAAGTAATACAGAGTAATTACCGAAAAAACGGTATATTCATTTATTTTGTTGTAAAATTAATGCCTAGACGTTTCTGCAGATAATTAAATACATTTTGTAACCGAGATTCCGTCAAATCTTTCAGTAATAAAAGGGATGGGGACGCTGCTCCACCTCTCGATATTTCGGCTTCAATGTATCTTTTTGTTTTTCCGATCAAATACATTATTGAGGTATCGTATCGCGTATTGTATCGTGATACGTATTGTATAGTAATAACATTTATCGTTTTGCTTTTAAATGTAATTTGCGACTTGTGGCTCTTCAGCTATCAAGGTTATGTTTATGTAAATAAATGAATAAAACTATGCATGTCAATTTTTTTATATTTTTTAAATTGTTTTACAATGACAGATTGAAATACGTCGAGATTAGCAGCAGTATCACCTGGGGTAGCTGTGCTACGATGAATTTGCAATGTACAGGTTTAATTGTCAGCTAAAACCACATTTCCAATACTTGTTTCCTATAATTACATTGTAATAATATATATCCCAATTTTCCTTAAGCCATACAATCTCGGTTTATTAACATAGTTCATGATCACACGTCAAAGTATATATTGAACTGTCTACACAAGTATATTGGGCAACAAACTACATTTTCCGTATGTCCCAATGGTTTTCAATATTTTCAAAAATAAAATAATAAAATGTGAAAATATTGAAAAGCATGTAAAATAGGTCTGACCATAAAATATGTCAACAAACCGTGACTTTAAATGTATTGTCCGTTTTTGTAAATATTGTGACGATTATGGTTTCTTCTAATTTCATGTACTGTGTATCTATGTTGTGTTTGGAAAGCTACGACCATCAAATTTTGGAATCTTGTTATCAATAGACCGCCTCCTTCTCTTTCTCTCTCTCACTCTCTCTCTCTCTCTCTCTCTCTCTCTCTCTCTCTCTCTCTCTCTCTCTCTCTCTCTCTCTCTCTCTCTCTCTCTCCATTTGTGTCCATATGTTGTCCAATATAGTTGTCTCCTTTATATAGTTCCATCTGTATCGCACTCATGTTATCGCACTCATGTTATTGCACTCCCAAGACCATTGTATCTGGTAAATATCTATATACCCTATATATACAATGTACGTAATGTAATGTAAATAAAAAATTATGTTTTCAATGTATATATTATTGTTTTAATTTTCAATAACTATTATCCAGAGAAAATGGATCAATTCTTCCTCTAGCACCCAGGTGCTGTGCTTCCATTTTGAGATCTAGGTACTAATTGTTTTCCAGCTGCATCTTTCACGAGTGTTTTTTTTTTTTAATTATTTCCCGGCGGCACTGGCGGCAAACAACAGCTTCACATTGGCATAGTTGCAAAATCATGACACAATAAGCCAGCTCAGAGTTTCGAATACGCGTGCGCGTGTCAATGGTGAAAGTACATGGACAAAACAATCCCGAGGCGCTATAGCACTAATAATGCGTGTTTATTATGTTTCGCTTTACGTGTTTGTTACAACCATTGTAAGGTATTCTGAAGGTTATAATAAACATTTTAATAGCATTAGACTATACTAGGTTACATGTGCTTTCACCATCGACGCGGGCATGTTTATTCTGCGCGTATTCGAAACTCAGTCATGCTTCGACTGAGAACGAAAATATTTTCTTTCTATCTATCGATGAGACACGACCCGGACTGAGAACTAAAATATTTTCTTTCTATTTATCGACGAGACAAAGACCCGGGCTGAGAACATAAACCATGTTATTAAAGATTCACGTTTTATTCACAAAATATACATGTATACTCTTGACATTGTGTGTGAGCGATGCCTACGTGTGAGTGATTACTACAGTCTACCATAATAATATGCGGCTTTAAAAATTAAAGGTGCTCCGCCAGAGTTAACTGAAGTTTAGCATTGTTTGAACACATTTCAGTATGGGATCATCTTGGCTGTGGACGAATTTTAGAGTACATGGCATGCATATAATCGTGTTCTACTGCATCCTCGAAACCCACACCATTATATCTACTTAACCGTTGACAGATGTTAAGTTATGAGTAGGCATATGGTCCGAGTTTCGATGATGCTTCTACTGTAGTCCGATACAAATCATGCAAGAACACAATCATAAATGATAAACTGTGGTTTAACCTATAGTTGGCTTGATAAAGAATGTCCTAAATGGAGAAATCGAATACCGCCTACTTGTTGGACAACGCCCGACTATAGTTATGTGCAATTGGTAATGATTTAATTTACTAAATATATTATCGAAAACAGTATCAACCAATTTGAAAATATCTTCAAATTGTAGTCTTAATGTTTACAATTCAATCTAAAATATGGTTGAAATAAGGTATGCGTAAATATGGCGACACTTCTCTTGATAATCTTAATGAACAACTGACTACATGAACATTTCATCAAGGTAATCTCTACATTTCTTTGTGAATGTACTTGAATAGTGAGTGAGTGATTATGGCGTTTAATGTCGCTGCGGGAATCTGTACTTGAATAGCCGCTCATTATCACATACTAGTAGTAGTGACAGAGTCCTATATAACATCACATTAAAAATATATATAAAATCACATACATCACATGTGATATGGACCCATAACATCAGACGCGACCGCTGTAGTAAGACCTAAGCACTACTTGCTAGGGAAACATGAATGTCAACCAATAGATTCGCGTGAATGGCAGTTTAATGATGTAACAGATACAAGCCTGTGCATGTAGCTCTAGAACTACAATGGTTACATTAAACCACTGGACAATGTTCACGACATCCAGCTCTATATTTGTCCACACAGACATTCCTGATATGTACTTACAAGTATACTTTTGATTGTGTTATCATACACAAACTACGTTGCCTGACCATACTGTAACTTGTGTCTCAGTTATGAAAGTTAAAGATTCTCCCACTACCATCATCCTAATTAAGTTCCGAATTTAAATACGTGTACAACTTTTGACATTGATGAACATTGAAGTCTAACAATAATGTATGCATTCCTGCGACGCTAAGTCAAATATAGCCGACAACATACTGAGATATTTTGCACCAATGATTCTGTAAAATACGACTTTCCTGAAAACTAATTTAAAAAGTACTTGACATGGTATTCCATCATTAAAGCACATCGAAGTTTCTATATGTTCAGGTAGTAGAAACAAAAGCAAGTTTGCAATATACTTCTTCCATAGAATTGAATGCTTGCTTTAACCCTCTCCCTGCTGGATTAAACTCAGGTTCTTTAGGGTAGCTCCGGTTGCCTACGGCATGGAGAGGGTTAAAGGTATATAACATGCCCAGGTACATCTATTTTCATGTGCCTCGTGTTTCTGTTCCACGCATACATGAAAACTCCGCTGAATAAACAAATCTTCCATCAGTTTGTACATGCATAGCGCTACATATACGCAATCAACACATCTCGAGTAACTTCTGTAAACGCCAATAATAACGTCTGCCACGACGTCTTTAACGTCAATGACATCTTGGGTGGTTGGTTAACGGTCAAGGTAGCACAGTGGGGTCAGTTGGTAGCGTTCTTTTCTGCGTTCTCTTCATTTGCTGCCGACTCGGGAAATTAGCCATAACCTTTGGGATACATTTGCGCCACGGACCGGATGTGGGAACAAGCATATTGTGGCCCTGTGTATACCGCTAGAAGCGATAGTGATTGGAGGGTTTCTATACAAGATGAGGTTGCGCTTCATCAAGGAATGTGCTCGTGTCGTGAAAGGACGATTTTAGTCTCCAATTTCTTGTGATATATATTTGAGATATCGGACATCCATCACATTGTGGGTGGGACGGTGTGCGGCGACCGTCATCATGATCCCCCACATCATCAACATCAACATCATCCACATCCATATCCATATCCAATCCTCCTTCATCGTGTTCTTCACGCCTAGAGTTGCCCTTGGGGTCGCTTAGGGGATTCAAACCCAAAGGCAACTGCATCGGCGTACAAATCTTCTAACCATGTTCAACAAGCTAATCGCCCGTGTTTTTTCTTCTTTTAGTGTTTTTCTGAAGTATTTTGAGAGTGTTTCCAACACATGTGGCTAACCAGCTTTTGTGTCTACTTCCGGTTATAAAGAAACTAATTAGTACTTTATAATTATTTTTCTTATTTCACTTATATCACGGCTTGTCAGTTTAGGACAAGAGGAAGCGTGCCACATCCGTAGCACTGAATGTTGCAGTAAACCCGCGAGAACCGGCTGGTACTGACAGATCAAGGATGGTTAATACTGACAGACTAAGGATGATATAACTGCATTCCCACGGTGCAGACTTGCTCTCATAATCGGATAATAATCTTCTGAGTTAGTGAGGGAACATTTCTCTTGAAGCCCAGTCCTAGGGTCAGATATTGATTTTAAAAGTGTTTAAGCATAGTACGATAAACTGCGTTCATAAATGGAAATGTTCTCATTATTAAATACATATTTATACGGTAACTGTGGCATCCACGAATTTACGTCACAACAGAAAAGTCCTAAGAACAAAATAGTGCATGGATGGTCGAGTTACATTTGAAATCCTAACGTTGAACATTAACTATTAATATATAACATTCTAATCACTCTTTGGACTCAACAAACGAGTTGGGTATGCTTTATTACAGTAAGCATCAAATCCCTAACGTCCGTGGTAATAATACAGTTGAATTCTATGACTATGAACATGAATCAGAAGCATAACTAAACGTAATATCACAACAGTCACAATAAGTAGACTATTAGCAATGAAGATAAAAACGTTTACAGCAAATTAGACTTCAATTTATATTGTTAATAATATCTGGAACATGTTCGAGGTGAATACTGAATTATATTAATAGCTGTTCCGGTCATGGCAGGATGTCAGGGTGTCAACAAATGTACATATTAAGCATGAATCCTAGTCCTTGTATATGCCAAAGGAGAACTTGTTTTGATAGATGCTACAGTAACGTCGACTATTCCTTCTTTGCACGGATCCTGCGGACATCCCCAAGATTTCTTTACACAGATATTTTCCTAGGATTTGTCTTACTCGCATGCATAGATGATATTCATAGCAAATATGTAGCTAGCTATATATATTTCGCAAAAAGGCTGTAGCATGATAAGAATTTATTATTATTATATTATTCTCTTCTTAGAAAATTTAGTTTTGAACAGAAAATGTGTAGTGCCATCTTACACAGATAATGTTCTGAAGTTTCATTGCATCTATGTGCATACTCGGGGTTTGTGTTTTTGTGTGATTGCTATGAGGTAGATCACTTTGTTTTGGAATTTAAACAATATATTTACTATATTTAAAAAATATTTTGTGGGGAAGCTTTCTACATTCTACACATTTTCAGAACTTGGCTTGAGGAACCTGGTGCCATTCTTCTTCCAATGTGTCTGCAAGTTCTTGAAGAGTGCCTGCAGCCTGTAGCCATTTGAAAATTATTCCTTGATAAAACGATGTAAAGCTAAATTTATATACACCTCATCATAAGTTAAGCGCCACCAAAATCACATCCCATTTTCTGAGGGGATGTTTGGGAGATCCTGGGTCGGAATATCAGGCGTCGAGACACGCTGAACTGTGCATTACCCTGCGATAGTTTTGTCAGAGCTACAACAGCTTCGTCATTCAATAATATTGGGTGTCGCTTAACTTATGATGAGGTGTATATGTCCAAATGGCTGCTGGCCCTTAACTAATTTACTAACTTAACTAATTTTGTTGAGTATATTATGTGTACAAATGAAATGATTTACGACTGACTTAAATTTTGATAATACTTGTGAAGTATATTATGTGCTAGGCATACCATGACATGCTAATTAATAGGTCAAACATTACCATTGTAACATAGTTATATTATTTAAATAAAGATATTCATGCATTTAAACAACTGTTGCTATGACAACTGACCATGTTATTATGGCATATTACAAAGTGTGTGTGTGTGTGTGTGTGTGTGTGTGTGTGTGTGTGTGTGTGTGTGTGTGTGTGCATGTGCATGTGTGTGTGGGTGGTGTTGGGTTTAGAGCCGCTTTCAAGATTCTTTCACTTATATCACAGCTTATCAGTTTAGGGCAGGAGGAAACCCACAACATCCATAGCGCTGCATGTTGCAGTAAACCTGCAAGCGCTGGCTGGTATTACCATGGTAACAGACCAGCGTTCCTCAAGTGATACCTTCACAACTGTTGTCATGGTAACATTTCCTTGTAACAAGCTAATATACCTTCATATATTTTTCAAAATGTCTGTACCAGATTTTATCATTGTATAAAGTCTAACAGCTAAAACAGTTGGTACAAAAATATTATTCATCATTTTCTTTCCAAAGTTCTGATGATAACAGTTCTTTCTGAAATCTTTGAGCTCCGGAAAGTAACATAGAAATATCTCTACATTATTATTTTTCTGATCGACAGAATAAACAACACATTCAATAGTCCACACTGCACTGTTACAGCATTAAAACAATGCTATTACAAGCATGAAAGAAATATGGTTGTACTAAAAGCCTGAAGTAACTAGTATAATTATAGAAAATAGCATTGCCCATCTGTATTTGTATTTCACTAAGCATCCACACCTCCAAATATCCCCACCCCCACCACAAGAACTTGCCGAAATTTGAGGATGTATTTCAGTGATCCAGTGGCATGTTTATGGTGGGAGAAAAACCTGCAATAACCACTTGTATGTTATAAGACCAATAAACGATGTATGTTCAATTTGAAATGGTTTCCAATTGTATCTATATTTCAAGGAATCGCATTCAAATAGAAAACATTTTATGAAATTTGTGGCGCATTACTAATTAAATTTTAATTAATCATCAAGTATCATTTCTAATAAGCCATTAAAAGAGTTACGCTGCTATAACATTCCATAACCATCGCTATTGGTTATATCATTGAAGTTGAGCAGTACAATATTAATTTATACATACAGCAAGTATATTTTATATCACCCAGCTATTGAAATAAAATTGTCAGTTGCAAATAATCACAGTGATACATCATAAACAGTCAGACAAAAGCCGTAATTGCAACAATATAAATCACATAATCAACATTAATATTAATTAAGACCATACATTGTAATCATATTGTACTCAATTCCGATGATTTTAAGTGCGCTTCACATTGTGATGATTATTTTATTGGTGCTTCACTCAATCATTCACAAGTTTGTGAAACGAGAACAACAGCACTATAGAATGTACATGTATATAACATCACTTGTTGATATGTTCGTGGAAACTGACAACATTAAACATATCAATGATTAGAAAGATTTATATTTAGAAAACAGAGAAAATAGCATTATAATAATTATAATTTTTTTCCTAAAATTAAGGCCATAGTGGTTTGATTCCCTGTTTTCTGTGATAATTTTGGTTCCGGCAGTTGAAAACATAAATAAATATAATTCGATATTTTGGCAGTCGGTCTGGTTCAATATAAAAATAATAATAATTGGAGATTATTAATGGTCAGTTGACATAAAATCAACATAATTGATCAACTATATTTGTTAGAAACACCAGTACACATAAATTGTTCAGATTTGAGTGTAGTTATATTGGTAATACTGTTTGTCAATAGCAGTAGTTGTTTTACATTATATTTGTGTTAATATATTTACCAATAACCAATCAAATTGAGTTTAACCTTGTGTCAACCTGTCGGTCATTGTACACTAGTGATGGTTAATAACACTTGTTCCATCACAATTTATTATTATAATTTTTTAAACGCTAGTATAATGTCGGCCGAATATAATAAAAATAATTCTTTTTATTTTCCAAAGTGGATTCGTAAACCAGGGAATCAAATAACTCTGGCCTAAAAATGTCATTATAATTATTTGTTTTAAAGATAAATTGTTTTAACTCTCCATGTCGTCTAATGTTTTCACATCTGTAGAACATCAGTGAACTGTAAACAAGACGCCAGTGAATTGAACAGACTTCACTTGATAGAAGACCATCAACCGAATGCCGAATGCCGAAGACGAATTTGATTCTTATCTTATCTGGTCATGGAAAAGTGCGGACATTCTTCAAATATTTCCGTCTTGCATTGGCATTCTTCGTGAAGCTTGGAGAAAGAGTCGGCCGGAGATGTGCGGCATTCTTGACTCGCGTAGACCCAGAAACAGCAGATGTTATCCAAAGACGGTGACTGTCAAGACTGGAGACAAGTGTTCACTGTTCCTTCTGGTTGTGCAGGTCTTTGCTGGTGGAGTTGGTGCGCCTGATAGAGACGTTCTTGCAGCCAATGAAATGATAGAAGACAAAACTGATGAAGGCAAACACTCCCCGACACACGAGCAAGATGGCCGCATTGCAAGAGAGGTTTCCATTCCATAGAAGGTCCCATGTGGTCACTGAAATGTAGAAAGCATTGTCGTTATCGTCATCATCATTGCAGTCATCATTATTCTCATTGTCATCATTGAAGTCATCATTATTTTCATTGTCATCATCACTGTCATCATTGTTATCATCGTTATCATCAGTCATCATTATTATCACTGTCATCATCACAGTCATCATTATTATCATTGTCATTATTACCATCACAGTCATCATTATTATCATTGTCATCACCGCAATCATTATTATCATCGTGTTATTGTCACAGTCATCATTATTATCATCATCATCACAATAATAATAAAATAATAATAATCTTCATCATCATTATCACCATCACCATGTTCAGTGTCATAAACAGTACTTATCATCATTATCATGTTGTAGTCATTGTAATAACTATTGTAATAACTTTCTAATAACCATTGTAATTGTTATCATTTTCATAATCATCATCATTATCATGTTGTAGTCATTGTTTTAACCATTGTAATTGTTATCAGTTTCATAATCATCATCATCATTATCATGCTGTCATCATCACCACCATCGTCATCATCACCACCATCTGAAATAGTGTCCTTGCTATTGCTATTATTGTCCTCACCAACATCATTAGTGTCGTCCTCATAATCATCGCTTATTATCATTGTTATTATTTGACAAAACAAAAACATTATTTTCCAGAAATAGGAACACGTTATTTTGTGGGGTTTTTGTTGTTGTTTTGTTTGTTTGTTTGGTTTTCTTTTTGTTTGTTTTTTATTCTAGAATCACTGTCACCATAGTAAGATCACTACTATTACCCTATCATGAGTATACACAAAGATTATTTTTTTTAAACAACAGCAAACTCTCTTTGTATTCAAATAAAATTGCATTTAGAATTTTACCTTTATCTGACTTGACATGAAATGACATAAAATGACATGAAGTGACATGAAATGAAACAATTTGACAGAAATATGGTATGTGGTCATGATATGATGTATAGCACAATTTCACTCCAGTATCATCTAACACAATGTGTAACACAATTCTACATTAGTGTGCAATCTGACAATTGATCTGTGATCTGATTTGATATGTCACACAATTTGGCCCAAGTACAGTATAAGGATGTGATCTGACATGATATGTGACCTTTTTTATGACATAGGTATGCAATAATAATAAGTATATAATAATAATAATAATAATAATAATAATAATAATAATAATAATAAATAATAGTAATTAATAATAATAATAATAATAATAATAATGATAATGATAATGATAATGATAATGATAATGATAATGATAATGATAATAATAATAATAATAATGATAATAATAATAATGATAATAATAATGATAATAATAATAATGATAATAAAAATGATAATAAAATGATAATAAATAAAATTAATGATTAAAAATGAAAATAACAATACTAAAAAGGAGAACAATAATTATAGTAAATTTGTCTAAATAATTTAAATTGTATTATCGGTATTAATAATAGTAATAACAATAATGATGTACATTTATTAATCTCCAATAATATTTGTAAATATTTACCCCAGGAGCTTTCCAAGTCGAGATGTACCGGGATAGCCAGAAGGACCGCACCATCCTGTGTCGGTATGACCCCACGGAGACGGGACTGTACGTCATCCACATCCGCTGGTCCAACATGGACGTACCAGGCAGTCCGTTCCACGTGTACATCGTGGACACGCAGCAGGACCTGGAACAGATCCTACAGGACCAGTCCTACTCCAGCAGCACCCTGCCCAGTGCTAGGAGTTACAGCCAGTGGAGAGAGGAGTTCTAGACCCATAGCGTCCATCAACACATACGAAAAGTTCATCAGAATAAGCATAATTTACATCTATATAGAGAAAGCAGACACACAAATCCATCATGGAACTCTCCTCCCAGGATTAAATTTTTAAAATTTTAATTTTGGTTGTATTTTAGCTTAAGTTTACCGGGAAATTTGTCTTTCCTGTTTTCAAGAACTCCATCTTTAAAATTACGAATACTTCTTTACTGTCTTTTCAATTTATGAAGCAGAGCATTCCTGCCATGAAAAGTAAAGTTGTAATCTAATTTCGTTACCATGACAGCATGCAGGAGTACTCGTGAACAAATAATTATATTTCTCGGGAAATTATGAATACATAGATATATAATCGAGTATTGGTGCTGATTGTCAATCAATATTTCCATTGTTAAAGAGGCAAGATCATACTTGCATAGGGAATACTGGTCACTATCGAGGCTATTGCATATTCTGAAAACAATCTTTATGTGACATTTTTAGTCATCGAGAAATATATTTATTTCCTATCTAAAGACACCGACGTCCGTGCGAACTGTTTATATTTAGAACAGAGAACTGTTTATATTTAGAACAGAGAACTGTTGGGGAAAGACTTCCTTTGCATAAGCGACACAGAGTCTTACAGTTTGGATAGATTTCTTTTCATATTTTTTATTTACGGCCATAGTTATTTGATTCCCTGGTTTACAGATTTTTCTGTGATAACTTTGGCTCGGGCGGTAGAAAATATAAATAAATATAATTTGATATTTTATCCAGTCGGTCGGGTCCAATATAAAAATAATAATAATTGGAGATTATGAATGGCCGGTTGACAGAAAATATATGTAAATTTCAACACTTTCTATAAACACCAGTGCAAATAAATATGCTTAGATTTGAATGCATACTTATTTTCAAAGTACTGCATGTCAATAGCAGCAATGTTAGAAATTATAGTTTTATTCTACAATTTACCAGTAAGCAATCAAATTAGCTTCAAACATCTTTGTTCAGGTCCATTGATGGTTTATGCAACTTGTTCCTTCACTTTTTATTATCAAAATTTTCTAAAATCTAATGCACTGTTGGCAGAAAATAATAAAAATAATAATATTTATTTTCCAAACTAGAAAAAAATAGGGTCGACGGATCCGTAAACCATTGAATCAAATAACTATGGCCTAACTATCAATATTATTTAGAAAAAAGTATGATCTTACCTCTTTAATACAATGGATAACGAGATGAGAACAATATGTTGAGATGAGAAATATGTGTATTTATGTTTGCCGTAATAATAATAACTTTGTATTTATAATACTGAATCAAACTACTGATATTTTCTTTGATAGATTTATTTTTATGTTTACATAGTTCTATAATACAATGTAAAATAATCAGACTTTCAACTTGGTGCCGAAATTATGAATTGCTATCAATACTGCATAATCATGTCTGCTATATGTACGTTTAATGAACTAGCGAGATCTGTTCATGTTTTTGCTACATAATTGTAATAATATTTTCTATATTCCCCACATTCCATTTATTTATGCATGTCAATAACAAGATACAATAATTTGAGGTGCAGCTGCTTTACAGATGGCTTATTATATGTATGATTCATGGTCTATGAAGCAGTCTGCCAATCATGGATCAGTTTTTAACATTGGAGATAATGTCCTTTCATATTACAGCCATGAACAAAATTAATGTAATGTACATTGTAGATATCAATAGGTATATCTCGACCTGTGCATTGGGTAATAATTATGGTAGATAATTCATTTTTAGGTACACAAAAAGAAAAGAATAGGTCCGACTGGTGAAAGTTGTTTTTGTTGTTAAAATATGTACCACAATTTAGTGTATAGAAACCTTTTGAGCAGTAATCATAAATTATAGAATTAGATGCCTGCTATTATTAAATAAACTGTGATATATAAACAGTTATGCAAATATTAATTTAATGCAATGTTCACTTACACACATGTAATAATATATAGTGTGAATGTTTCATATTTCAATACAGCAGATCATAGTAGTTTGTTGTCTGTACATTGTGAGGCAAGTGTTAGAAAGAATAGTTAATAGCTAAACCTGCTCTCACACACACACACACACATAATATATGCACAATACACACGCATACCATGGACTTGTAGCATGTAATGTATATAGTCGATTGGAACCAAATGAGTAGATGTGATATACAGAGTAAGACCATGCCAGTCATAGTTTTCAGCAAATTAATTCACAAATCAATGTAGATGTACTATTATTTATATAAAACTATACTTAAATCACATTTGCACTAATGTACTTAGCATTATTTTTTAACAAGTGACCTCAATATTGCTGGAAATATATAACATGACCGATTAAATGGGCTATTCTTTCAGGTTGGAAGGTTTTGTGGATCTGATTGTATATAGATATGTTGTTAAATTTTTTCGTTATGCATATTTCCATAGCAACATATGTAACAAACTATTCCCTTGTGATGCAATACTAGCTAATCAACAGGAAACCCTGTCAAAGATTGTCAATGTTTTAACATTCTGTACTTTAATCACGACTAATGAATAGTGTTTATCTGCATAATCATGTACCTGTCATTATATCCATTTACATATATACATTATTATACACTATAATATACAGAGCAAAATACCACGTGTCAACTGTTTATCTATGTGGATTGCGTACTAGGGAAGTGGATGTACTATTATTCTCAATAAAACGTATATAAATACATGTGTATATATACATTGCGTAGAATGCCACCACTTTGTGTTCACTTTATCATGATTGGACAATAGCGCTGTATTTGTTTTGGACACGAGTGTCGAGTCAAGTACAGTAAATATAAAGCGACTCAAACACCAAATTCGTATTGTATAAACCTAAAGAACTGATGATCCTACACCACGTACAGTGATATATTTCCTTCCAAATGATCTATTATCAATAAATCAGCTCATTTTCCAGGCAATCAGCTGGTTAGCTGTTGGGTAAGCCATTCTCTCAACCATTTGACCGTGAACCAATCACAGCGTACTCTTGTAGCCACATGACTAACATATAGCGTAATATAGACACCATTTGCATGTTTTGAAGGGGCAGGTAGTAGGGCAGTGGTAGAACATTGGACTTCAGAGCCAAAGGTTCCAGGTTTATATCTTACCCAGGGGGCCCGGTATCAATGTTCGTGGAAGTTACATTTCTGATGCAATATTGATAGGATGCGCCGTTTGTAAAGTGGCAATGCAGTTATTATCCTTAGTCTTGTCAGTACCAGCAGGTGCTTGCAGGTTTACTGCAACATTCAGTGCTACAGATGTTGTGCGTTTCCTCCTGCCCTCAACTGACAAGCCCAATTCAAAACAAACAAAAAAAGCATGTTTTGCAAACAATCATTGTTTATCAACGGCAGATAAAGGGATCGATTTTGATGGATTTGCATGGTTGTTCATGCCTGAAAGTGCGGATTCTTACAAATATGACTATGTATTACATATGACCAATAATAAAAACAGGCATAGGTAAAATCACACTATATATGCCACACCTACCACATAGTGTACGAGTCCTTTCAAATCAAATGGCAAGAACACAACACTGGAGGGAACATACTCCCTGATTCAAAGTGGCCAAGAAGAGTTGCTACATCACTGAACAGTGCGCTATACACTCTGAACAGTGCGCTATACACTTTTTTTTAATTAAAAAAAATTAAATTTGGGTTTAAAGTCGCTTTCAAGATTATTTCACTTATATCACAACTTGTCAGTTTAGGGCAGGAGGAAACCCGCAACATCCGTAGCGCTGAATGTTGCAGTAA
>JAUTBT010061986.1:0-14620 GCA_032361225.1 Lepetodrilus schrolli | reverse complement strand
TCCTATCAATATCGCGTCAGAAAGGTAACTTTCGCGAACATTGATGCCGGGCCCCCGGGGCGTGATTTGAACCTGGATCCTTTGGCTCCGAAGTCCAACTGTTCTACCAGTGCGCTACCACCCACACCTACTTGTGTAAGTTAGAAAGTGATCAATGCTCTAAAATTCGTCTCCGAGAGAAATATGATGATAACAACACTGTCCATGGGACATTATCTTCTATTTTATTTTAGAAGCAATTAAAATGGCAATCAAGAGGTAAACTGTTTGTACAACTACAAACATGCGAGTAACATTAAATTCCAATAGAACAGCAATAACGATAAACAAATAACATTTTGTTTTCCAGCTTTGAAGATGGGAGATAAATCAATTATCAATGGATATTGGAAAATATCGTCATCCGGAACTTATGAGTCTGCGAAAACAAATTTTATCTACAAGAAGCATTCCCGAGAATGTCCCGGTGAATGCATCTATGCATTGGGTCCAACGAACCAGTCCATTGATCTGATGGTGAGACCACTTCCTTGAAGGCTTATAAAAGTAGATATGTAGGGCATCAATGTGAAGGCGTATTGTTAAAGGCGTGTAAGTGCGTGAATGTTTGAATGCTATTATTAGCCATGGTGGTATTGCATCAATGTCTATTTCATTTACAGTACAGTAGTGAAACGAAGCATTATCCTTCAGTTCTAGTGACAATTTCATATGCTTACTGGTGTTCATAAATTTAGGAACCTGGAATAACTTGAAAAGAGATATAGTACATGTATAAGCAATAATACAATGCTCTGTTATCATTGCAGATGTTGGTCTATCATACAAACCCTGGAGTGATGTACAGCTTCAATGTTCCTGTCAACGTAACAGATACCTATTTCAAGGATCTAATATCACACGATGAAGAGAGGCATGTCGAGATCAGCGCAACTTCAACAACAGTCCCCACCGTCACCCAAGCATACTCTGCCGCCAGCCTGAAAGTAGGGGATGGCATTGCAGCTGATGACGCAGGAATATTCCGCGAAGGAATTGAAGATGGTCGAATGGACCAGACTCACGTAGAAGACATCGAAGAAGGCGTGAGAGAAAGGCCGATCCCGGCCATTAAAGAGGAACACACTGGTGGGTCATATGGGGACAAGGAATACACGTTCGCTGACACATTGGGATCGACTGTAGTCCTGAAGGCGAACGCAGGTGCCTGGTCGGAACATGTTCGTAAATCAGAGTCACAGGACGAGGAAGGACCCAAGTTTGTACTATCCGAGTTGGAGTCACAGCCCAATGCGAACGAAGCTGCAGTAAGTTTGGAGGTTATTGATGGAGGACGCGTTCTAGGAGAGATGAATAAGGATGAGAGAGGATTGATTAATGGTGAAGGTAGCAATTCTGAGATGGCAGTAGATGAAGGTGATGTTGATGATGCACATGAAGTAATACACGGAGACAATGCTGATGAAGGTGCTGAGGTTATGACTGAAGGAGAAAGAACAGAAGGGAAGATAGAAGTTGATAATGGTGAACAACTGAACCACGAAAACGACAATGAAGAAAGTAATGAGGAAAGCCATAAAGAAAATGATGCGGTAGATGATGAAGAAAATATTGATGAAAGTGATGGAGAACTTGATGAGGAAGATGAGGAAGAAAGTGATGAAAAACGTGATGATATGGATGATGGAGGAAATGAAGAGGAAAACGATGAACAAAGTGATGACGATTTGCTTGAGAAAGATAATGATGACAGCACCGAATCAAATGAAGACGAGATAGGTAATGACAATCACAAGGGCGCATATGACAACAGTAGAGGCGATGAAGTTCTAGGATATGGAGATGGTCCTATTGAACCGGAGAGACAACCGCTCCAGAAACCCGGTGGATTCCATGTTCCAAAGACAGTGCAAAGTGAAGGAATTAGCAGTTATCAAAACGCGAACGAGCAGCTAGCGGAGAAAGTTCCGCTCGAGTCTACTTCTACAGTTGATTTGCTGACTTATCCACAGCAGACCACTCCTGCATCTTCTGCAAGAACTCTGAATGCGCCCCAGAAAGACAGCAGATTTCGGACTTACTCAAGGACTTTGGGGCAATCTGACGTATTGCCGTCCACGCGACGAACAGGCCATCCCATCGCGCACCGAAATTTTAGGATCCCCAAGTATTCCCAGAGTTTTACATTCCGGAACAGATATAAAGCTATTTTGAATGCACAGAGGAAGAAGCTGTATAGACAGCGGCAGCAGCTGATAGATAGCAGAAGAGTAGCCAGTCATGTTAGCAGTCCCACTGTAAATAGACATATACCTTCAACAAATAGTAGGCGGACAGACAATGTTAGATTGAACAGTAGAATAGACCAGAATGCAGGCACATCATCACAGCATCTTCAGCATCGGCGCAGGCATCACCAAAACAGACATCCTTCCATTCAAGCTGTAACAACAGCATCTCCTGGTCGAGTAGATACGTACGGAAAAGACACCAGACGTCCCGAGTCCCCATCCGGAGGAACTCCACCGCATCCATCAATGGGTATTCAAAGACCGGCAGGAGGAGCGAGTGTGACTCTTAGTGCAAATATTGGGTCTTCCGGTTCAAGGCCACACCATACTTTTCGTCCAACACAGGATCACAGATTGTCTTCTGGTCACAGACGAAGAGAGGATCAGCATCATAGAAACACACGAAACCACAGACAACACCAGCAACGTAACAGAGGACACCAATCTTCTCAAAACTCCAGAATCCAGCCTCAAACATTCGACCGAGCTATTGATCCAAGACAGTCAGGACAGACTCTTCAACGTGTGGCGGCAACAGCAGCTGACGGCAGGACTGTAATAGACGAGACCTTGGCCTTGGGGAATTTCGACCGAACTCGCGATCAACGAGGACCCGACAGAAGAATCGTAATTCCTCAGGAGCCTGTCGTTCCCCGGTACGGGGGACGACAGATTATTACACATCGACCTATAATCAACACAAGACCTCGCTATCAGGACCAAGGGCCTGCATCTGGAAGTAAAAGGGGAGAGCCTCTGTCTAAGGGGCCAAAAGTGGACCCTGTATCTGACCGTCTATCGGTGGTTCCAGACGGAAACCTGGCTTTAACGGCTGGAAGGTCGTATACCAGGAATTCCATCCCGACCCACACCAGACTCGCTAACCCAGTCCTCAGTGGTGGACACTCCAACGAGATCCCAGGATCCACATACGTCTGGAGGGTTTCTGGATTTTCTGAGTGCACTCAGTCATGTGGAGGAGGTACGTACATATCTAAGATGCATCAGTAGTGCGTACACCAACCTTACATCGCAACATCTTTCTTATTGTATTATATATTTCTATAAATAGGCTGTCATAAAAACATATGACATTTTTTAGAAATGAGCTTGTAAATTGTGAATAGCTTAATAACCTATAGAGATGTATGCACGATACTATTAGATCTACTTCCTCTTCCATCACCTCTTAGGCATACAGCAGACCGTGGTAGTCTGTGTGGACACCAGGAACCAGGCGGTAGTGACGGACGAGAACTGTCAGGACATGCAGAAGCCCACACTGACTGCAGTCACCTGCAATACACGGCCATGTGCAGCTAGGTACGTGCACGGTGTGCTATTCTAGTTACAACGTACAGCTGCAGATCAGGAGCTTTCCGTCACAATACTCCTAATGGATGAATGTTAATTTGTTGCTTGCATTAATAATCTTATTTTTTCTCTCGAGGAAGAGATTCTGAGGTATACCCGCATTAGCCAGTGTCAATTGCAAGTAAGTTCGGCTATACAGAGAGATAGCGGAAACTCTTATCACTAATGAATATTCTGCCCACACTGAATGCAGCACATATTAACAGACCATACACAGACTAAATACGTTTAGTCGCAAACACGTTTTGTTTGCAATTTTCATTTTATGAAGAAAACTCAACATTTTAGAGAACTGACAAAAGCGTTTTATGTTGTCTCCGTTTACGGACATTTTGAATTTGAATTTAAATACCAGGTCTTCTTTAACCGTCTCAATGCTGAAGGCAACCGGAGATGCCCTAAATAGCAGTGCCTGTGCTTAATCCAGCAGGGAGAGGGTTAAATCCACAAACCTACTGACACACTGTCGAGATACATCAGACTTGACGTCACTGAGACAAAATACAAGAGCATTGACGCGCCAAGAATGCAATCAGCTAGCGCATGCACAGTCGATAAAATTACACTATTTCCGGAACAACGACACCCGCAAATAAGACAAACAAAATTACGTAAGTTGAATCATTACCATGCGCTCAAGGAATTCAACATTAACGTGTTTTCTCATTAATGGATGAATAATTCAGTTTTGAGCACGCAGACCTAACATGCTACAAAGGAATTCATGTCACGGCCATGGGTTCGACACACAGAACTTGAGAGCAGTTTACAAATTCCACCTCTAAGTACAACGATGCAGAGTCACCTGTTGAGAACATTCTGCTGCCTCAAACCACATGTACATGGAACCTAAACTGGATGGAAACCGTGCACCGAGACTGACGCTTAATATTCCCGACAGGTGTAAATCCCCTGGAGGGAGTTGATTTTCAGTGATTTTTCCAGTGGCATACATGAGCCCTGAGCATCAGGAATGCGCAGCTTCATGACAGCAGCAGTTATTTGCATGATGGTTTCCTGTGACAGTTAAAAAATAAAACTATCATTTTTTTCATGTTTTTCTTTTCTTTCTGTAGCATACACGAGCCGAAACTTGTGGAATGCGCAGCTTTATGACAGCAATAAGGATTCTGGCTTCCGGTATCAGCAGCAGAGGAACTGTAATATTTGTGCTGATGTCCTATATACTACAACCACAGAAAATGCAAAATATTAATTCTGAGATCCTCAGCAACTGTGTTATAGAAAATCACCAATCCGAGAGTAAACTTTGCTATTTGATATTGCTTTAATTTGCTGTTATTTTTATTGTTTGTGTATAGTTCCGTAACAGTAACAGTTCAGTACCAGTACGTACGCAATCAATGAGATCCCTCGTCTATAGATGTAGACTATAAAGGTGTAAAAATGTCAATGCTGAAACATTATAGATGGAAGACATCTGGCGAGGCAATTTCAAAGTTCTATGAATAGAAACTGCGCAGTTGAATTTAGCTTTCTATTATTGCCCTTCGGCTGGTAAAAAAAAACTATTAGTTTTGAGTTACAATTGCAAGAAGAAGTATTCACCGCCTAGGCTTACATTCGTCGCAAGTGGTTCTTTGTAAGGCCAATTGTGTTCCTTGTGCATTTAGAACGTGGGAGGAAATCTGCTTACTTTTGCAATTTTGATAAGAAAACCTGTACATGCCATAAAGGCATTTATATATGTCTGTATCTCGTCTACATGTAGTTTTATGGTACTATATTTATGGTATATAATCATCATATCAATAATGAAGTAACTGTCGGACGTTATTCGTTATTATAACATTAAGTAGCATATGCTACACATGAGTTAACGTATACAAGCTAAATGCTAAATCTTACTAATGCGTTGCTGCTATTAGAACAATATGGACACTGTAGGAAATGTGTGTTCATTTACTACTTACGTCTCCATTCCATACTTGCGATACATGTCATATTTATTCCTATCTATATAATGTGTGTGCGTGTGTGTGTGTGTATGTGGTGCGTGTGTACGTGTGTGTGTGTGTGTGTGTGTGTGTACGCGCGTACTTGCGTATGTTGATGTTTTGACTCCTTATGTGTGTCTATTGATTTGCAAATGGAATATCGTTAGTTATCTGATCACTGGGTTGTCGCATGTCCAACTGTGTATTCCGTTACTAGGCACGCTGTCATTGCTATTCATAGCATTACTATCATACCCAACCTATCACTAACGGCTTTAGATACGTTCCCATCGACACCCGTTGTTATTGGTGCATTCCTCTGGCTGTCATGTTGATCATTAAACATAAAGATACGACCATCTTAAGGTATTCAGACAACATTGACAAGAGATGAGTTTGTAATTACAAGCTATCTACCAGCGGTGGTAGTTGTGTCATTGTGACTGTGATCCAATTAGCATGATATCAGTTTGCGGTGATCTGAGATGACGCATACTGTTGTGATGTATATGGCTAAAATTATATGCACAGCACTGGTTCACCTTGTGGCATGATCTTCGGAGGTATTGAAGACACGCTGTGAATGCATAGCAGCCAACAAGCGACTAGACATGTCATATCATGGCAGATCACTGATGCCAACATTTTGTATTGCTCAGAATACTGTCCCGATAGTATTAATTTATGCCATGGTTACAATATGAACATAATTTATATATAAGACGTTTTATATAATTAGTACGTATGTTTAATGTTTCTAATTTGTCTTTGTAAATAATACACACTTATTATTTTCTAAATAATTTCAGAAGTTGAACATGAAATTAATTGTATCAATTCTACTGAACGGCATTACATTTGTACGGAAAGAGCCTCAGAGAGCCTTTAACCTCTGAGAACATATTCCTATTAAATCTAGACTTGCCTATGTGTTTATTGCAGATCTCTTGTACCTGAATATTTCAGTGAGAACAATGTTTAATCCTGACAAATGTCAGTAACCCACACTATATTTTGCTTCTTTCCAGCTGGGAAGCATCACCATGGACCTCGTGCAGTACGACCTGTGGACAAGGACAACAGAGACGAACCGTGATCTGCAAGGCGCGAGTGTCTGTCACACTCAACCTTACCATGCCCGTGGAGTCGTGTAGCGAGACGCGTCCAGCCACTTCACAATCATGTCAGACCACGCCTTGCTACAGTTGGGCCACCGGAAACTGGACTAAGGTGAGATAATTCTTCTGTCGAAATCTCAACTGTTACGGAGACCAGTTTTATCCGTGTTCCGTGTTCTTCCATTACATTATAATTAGATCACCGGAAGCAGAAGCCCGTGTAGGACCACTTTCACAAAGCGACAATTTTATCGATTGCAATCAATGCAATCAGTGGAAAACTAATATTGTAGGAATACACTCATTTTGTGAAAGTGTCCAAGTATTAAATATTAATGTCTCATCCAAATGTTAAATAACCCATATATACTTCTTGAAATACTTAGTATTTGTTGACTTCAGTGTTCTAAAAACTGTGGAACCGGAACGAGGCGTAGAGACGTAACGTGTGAAGATGCTCTTGACAATAAGGTGAACTCTCAACTTTGCCCTGGATCCAAGCCAGCCAATGAGGAGCGATGTGACATGGGCAGTTGTGGCAAGGGGTGGTACTTCACTGAATGGCCACAAGAGGTGAGAGATCAATCAATATACATGTATGTCAAGTATATGTAAATAGAATACCATGTATACTGTACAACCGGAAATTAGTCGAGCAATGTTCACCAAGTGATTGAAATTGCACATGCATGCTTATATGAACTCGTATAACTCGTTAACAACGATTGTTGATATTCTTGGTAACAGGAACATAATGATAATGAATTGAGTGAGTCGTGACATCATGGCCATACTCAATGGTTACCAATTCAATTTTATTAAAGTAGTTGGCAAGGAGCAATGTGTTAGCTAATTTCCAATATCGGAAAGAAGGGTCACCAGGACAAACACTATCTTGATCTTGTAGAGTAGCGAAAGCGCACCAAGCTTATATTTTAATTAAATTGAAAACCTAGAGAAAAAACGCACGATTGCTTCCAGAGACCTTTTTTGCACTGCTGACTAATTTTGATGGTGAGTAATTACTTTCCAGATGCAATAGTTTATTATTCCTCTGTGCGTTCCAACAAGTAGGATTGCCTTAGTTAATAAAGGATGCATGTTAAGTATGATATATATATTATCGTAATGTATTATTTTGATCTTTGGGTACTTAATGTGCGAGTTCCACATGACTAAATTGAATGATGGCAATGGTGACTTACATAGTGCCCGGCATCCTGTGGCAATGGGAAGAAGACGAGGAAGATCCTCTGTGGAGGAGAAGGTGGCAACGCTCTAGAGGAAGAGCGCTGTGACAAATTGGACAAACCACATACGGAGAAGACGTGTCGGGTGGAAACACCGTGTGGTGGAAACTGGTTTGTGGAGGAATGGAATAAGGTAGGCATCTTACCATTGCAACCAATTACATAATAAATGTACCTCAAAGACCACCGCCTGATTATACGTGTGACGAAGTCATTTAATTATCGAAGATTAATTGATCAGAAAAGCCATCGCATTGACAAATTGTTCAATTTTCCTCATTCCATAAAGATCAATAATCGCTTCATGTCCCTCAAAATTAAATACCAATAGGTATGGTAAAGTCATGTTGAGGTTTTGGGTTTACTAGTAACAGCATTAGAGTTAACAACGACATTCTTGGTTCCAGTGCAATGGAACCTGTGGGTACGCCGTGAGGTCACGTGACGTGGTGTGCGTCAAGAACCTCCCTGGTGGTATCCTGGCGGTGGTGACAGACGTCAACTGCAAGGGCAAGGACAAGCCTGAGCAGATGGAGGAGTGCGATCTACCCCGGTGTCAGCCGGAGTGGTATATGACGTCATGGACGGAGGTAGATAGACATACCTGTGAAACACTATTCTACATACAAGTTCCTGAGCCACGATATGTTTAATTATTATTGTCATTATTATTACTATTAGTAGAATTATTGTTGTTGATATTAGATAGTAGTAGTAATAGTAGTAGTAGTTGTCATTATTATTATGATTAGTAGTAGTAGTAGTAGTAGAAGTAGTAGTAGTAGTAGTAGTAGTAGTAGTATTAGTAGTAGAGGAAGAGGAAGAAGAGGGACACATCACAATATATTAGTAAAATCAACAATATTCGTAAAGTAGTAGTAATAGTAGTAGTAGTAGTAGAAGTAGTAGTAGTAGTAGTAGTAGTGGTAGAGGAAGAGGAAGAAGAGGGACACAATATATTAGTAAAATCAACAATATTCGTAAAGTAGTAGTAATAGTAGTAGTAGTAGTAGTAGTAGTAGTAGTAGTAGTAGTAGTAGTAGTAGTAGAACTAGCAGCAGTAACAGTAAAGGTAGTAGAAGTAACAGAAAATGAAAATGCATTTTGAAAACTATTGTACGATCAGCCGAATATTCAAGTATTTGGCAGGCTTACTTTTCGGATCGGGTTACCGTATAATGTGTATGATTGCAAACCAATGACGTTGGCGGCTGGTCAGGGCGTACAGATGTAAGCTTAGGACGCCTTCGCAATAGTTCGCATATGCTGCTTCTAAGAAAGGCCGCATACCATGAAGCACACATATATGCTTATGTGTATCTACATTTTGCCGAGATATAAACGTGGTCACACAAGGAAATTGTTTCTTGTCGAGTCTGCACGTAGCGTGAAACATTAATCTTAGACCAACGCGATAAGAAAGCGTGCGTGCGTAATATAAAACCACAATTAACCAAAGACTATTTTATCAACGATTTATCACGATATGATCAAAATGATTAATTCATGAAAAAATAAACTAGATTTTTTAATTTATTGTTCAAGATAATATTGGCCTCCGACTTCAAAGGGTTATCGGGTGGCCCATATGGACATCGATAATGCGAACGTTTCCTGCTCCTAAGCGTTGACAGAAAGCGTGCAATTTCCTCGCAAGTAGTCAGAATTCCTATGCAGCATGCTTACATAGAACCTATCAGATACAGGCCCGGAGACAATGTGCTTGCCACAGTGAGTTAATGGTTTGCGCAGGGAAGGGAGGGACACATGTAATCATTCTACTCGCCGACTCACGTTTCCGGAAAGAGGATGCGAGCATATTGAGCATAAAGACATTTTGACTTGCGTTACGGAAAGAAAACAAGTTGTTAGGAAATCCGTGCAGATAAAATTTCATTCTAAAAATATTGGCAACACGCGTTTGTCTGGAAGATTGCTTTCAGAATGGAAATTCTTGTAACATATTCTTGTATTTTTATAGTACAAGGCTGGATCTGTAGGAACGGTTTGGAATCATTGAGACATCAACGTTCCGCCGTCTCTCAATTGCATTGACGACAGGTGGTCATTTATAGTGCTGCCATTTCCTTCAATGAAAAACTAATGACTGTCATTTTCATTGCATTCCTCACTATTTCACAAGCGTGCTATATTATTGTTTTCAACCTGGAAAACATTGCATACATAGGAAGATGGCAATACTGATAACCATTTCAGATGTGAGCATCCGCTTGAGTGGGAAGTGTTAGAGACTATGCATGTATAGGCCTACTGATGCGATCTAGGTTTTTCTTGAATTAACACTATACTATTGTATGCTCCTACTTCTAGGAATGTATGGGTTATGAATGTACGTGTAGCTCTGATACGCCGGTGCGTATAATGTACTTAGGTGTGTGTATATGTAGTGTGGACTTATGGACGGATTATCTGAAATTATTCATTGCAAATGTATTAGGAATGTGCTCACGATATCAACGTCGTTGTTTGTCAGCTTTAATACTATTGGAATATTGATTAAAAATATGTATTTTATAAGGTATTTCTTGCCAACTAGATTACTTCAAGTGTTCAATGTACTAAGCTTAATTTCATGCATGTATTCAAGGCTCTATATGTTCGTAAACCATCGACAATAACATAATTCTGCATTGCCATTCGTTTACTCTCATATGAAATAATAACGTACTATATGATGTTGCAGTGTTCCAAATCATGTGGCACCGGGTTCAGAACTCGGGAGGTAAAGTGTCTTGACCCAGATCAGCAGCCCAGTGGAGAGTGCCCCCACAGAGGCAAACCCAGAACCAGAGAACCATGCAATACACAGCCGTGCCATTCTAGACCAAAACCCACCAGCGCTTCCGGTTAGTAACTCCATCACAAATACAACTTTGTTATCGTATTCTACGAGAAGCATGTGGACAGCATGGACCCCAATATTGATGGTGTCTAGATTCATGAATTGTAATACTCGACCCAAATTATAATACTTGCACACACTACTAGATTAACAACCAAATAGTATCCTCAGTCGACAAACTAATAGTTCTTCATTTCATTCTATTATACTGTAAATCAGGTAATTAATGCGAGCAGGATATTAATGCTAAAATGCGATTGGCTTAAGGCCGTATTTAATTCCTACGCATTATGGAAAATAATGAAAGGTAGGTCCGCGGAAAAACATGAATAGAGGCCTGGTCGATCGCATTTAATTGTTGTCGCATTTATGTATAAAAGCTTGAGGTCGCATTAAATTAGTGACGCATTAATTTCCTGATTTACAGTAGTTCTACTCATAAACCTAAATACCTTTTTTAAAATTACAATTCATGTCAACTCTTTCAGGTATTACAATTCAGGGAAATAGTATTACAATTCATGGCAGAAATTACCATTACAATTAAATTAGTATTACAATTCAGGGCTCTACATGGTGTTACATATTACACTCGATCATCTTTAAAGGCACAAGTCCAATGCCTCCTCAAACACGCCCCTGGTAGAGGAGTAACGTAATAATAATCACTGAACTTGGTTTCGAGGATGATGCTCGATGAACAATATTCACTGTATCTACATGAAACTACCACACAGTACATGTATGTAAGTAAAACATGGCTTTTAAATGATCATGGTTTTGCTTTTGTACACAGTACCTGTCATGGGATCGCCAGTTTGATATTTTTATGTGACCCTGGTTAATTAAGTATGCAATCATAGCCGTACACTTTCATTATTACGTATTCAACTATAGTATTGATTTTAGCACGATAACATATAAATACAAACTTATTGTGTGTTTTTTTTCCAGGTGGTTCCTGCCAAGACTCGTTCTCACAGTGCAAACTTGTCAAGAAAGCTCGTCTTTGTCGCTATGGTTACTACGCAAAAATGTGCTGCATTTCCTGCTCCGGAGAGACGTGAAGCTACGATGACGAAAATCACAGCTCATAATCACATGATGTTGAAGTAAGAAAGAACAACTAGAGCTGATTAAGACGAACGGTGTGTTCTGAAAATAGTGACACGACAGTGCAAACAATATTTTCCAAGGGAGGAAATGTCTTTGAGTCGTTTTATTTCAGTGTTGGAAATTCTAGAGAATCATGATCGTGGTTAAAAGGCAACATCTTATTTTGAGAGGGAATCTGAAAGGAGCAGACTATACTGTGATAGCTTGGATTGAAAAGTGTAAACGGCAACAGTTCTTCAGCGGAGTAAGCGCTTGTGTTGAATGAAAAGAAAAGTCGAGTATCGTAAAAATACGTCCCGGGATGACTAAGGAAACTGTATATTGACATAATCAAAGAAGCAGCCTTAGTGTCAGGGCGAACGAACAATAAATTGCATTTATTATTATATTGACCAAATGTGTGTACATACGTGCTGTACCTTTATACTGCATGAATGTGTTTAAGTATATATTCTCCCTGTTGCAACTTTATACCGGTACATACTTCCTGACGCTATATATCGTAATGAGGTGTGCACAGTGTATAGCTCCGTAAAGTAGCTACACAATGAGTTACTTCTTACTTGATCAGCAAAAATATTAACGTTATAATAGAAACATATTTCATAGAAATTTCACGATCGCGACGTCATATGGTATATAGTTCATCATGCCATATATAGAGATT
Organism: Lepetodrilus schrolli; assembly: GCA_032361225.1. Lineage (NCBI taxonomy): Eukaryota > Metazoa > Mollusca > Gastropoda > Lepetellida > Lepetodrilidae > Lepetodrilus > Lepetodrilus schrolli. Next base: position 1,983 of record JAUTBT010061986.1, on the reverse strand, counting down.
AATACACTCGCTAGTGTGTCATATTGATTTTTACGACACTCGTGATTCCAAAGTCAATATTTTCCTCGCTTTGTCATATTGATTTTACGACACTCGTGATTCCAAATTCAATATCAAGAGTGTCGTAAAATCAATATGACACACTAGCGAGTGTGTTAATTTCTTTATCCAACAACGTTTGAACGCAAATTCATACAACTCAAACGTATTCTCATGTGGAAGTCAAATAGGGAGTGGCGGATGAATACATCCCCACACCGCCCCGACCGTACCAACCAATGAAACCGTCTATCACGGGGAAATTGTGATGCAAGCTATGTAACCAGCCAATGAAAATCGTTCCAGGTGTTATGCACTACTGTACAAGATATGATATTTATGTCATGAGTTAGTATCTTGAACCACATGTTGAATAATGAACAATAACAACCACATCGGACATACAACAACAACATAATACTTTACAACCTACAATGTATGCACACGTGTACATCACTAAGTAATAAGCATACCAAGTTATGAATAGCAAAGCGCTGTAGCTGAAACCAGTGATTCTATATATCTTATCGTCTGTGATAAACAGGAACATGAATAATCATAGTATTGATAGTCAAAACACCTTGAAATGCATACACCGATCTGCATTGGACACGTTGTAATGGATATGCGATATCGTCGATTCGAAATAAATAAAATACCAATTCTATTTTGACATTTCAGAACAATCCCCGGTAATTAATTTGATATGATAGTTATTTCTACTGAATCTTCATACTGCACAGTACAAACTTGATATACGTGTGTGCCTGATATAATATAAGCATATCAAACTTCGTATAAGATCAGTCGTGTATAGTGGACTAGTTCGCATTGATAGAATCTGATGCAGTACTTTCTGTACGGATGTTATAAAAAAATACGACCATTGTCTGCCTATTTTATTAACTACTACTACCATATTCATACCTGTACACAACCCTGCAAACACACAATGTTATATAACGTTATTGCAACGTTGTAATAACGTTATAACGTGACACAAAGGTATAATAACGTTATAAAACGTTGTGTGTTTGCCGGGAAAGACGTAGAGCGGCAGAGACCAGCTTGATATTAGTTAAACGACAAATTACGGTGATACAGTTCACTAATGGTGCATATCACGGCGGAACCTGCCTGTAATAGTTTAGCATTTGTTCTAAAATACAAAGAACATTAATAAAGGTATTTATGTACAGGCTGTGAAAAGAAATGTAAGATTTACATACAGTTCATTGGTTGGCCTTAATTATTACATAGCCAGATATGCAATGTTCATGAATCAGTTTCTATGGCTGCCATTGTTTCAGTTATGCGGCGTGCTTGTGTTGTACATATAATACTCAATACGCGTGTGTGTGCTTTCCGACGCTGGAAGTGACTAGTGACAACACGTGTAAAACACGGAAGAAGTCACGTGATCAGTATAGGATGTCTATAGAAACCGTTGACTGTGTTCATTAAGTTTTAGTACATGTATAATGAAGAATTGTAACATAGAACATAAATATAAGATTTCTGTAATAAAAGCTTATGCTGGGTGCAAAGTAAATGCATACATGTACAAATCAGTAATGACTTTGACTTATTTAATGGAATCCTAAATGACGTCCAGCTACAGAACCGCTCTACGGTTTCCCTGTCCCGGCGGCAGGTTTGTACTGGTATGTAACTAAACTTCTGTTGGTTTTTGTCATTCACGTTTCTGATGTTCTCCTAGTGTAGGCAATCGGTGATGTAGCTCGAGATTCCTCTAGCCTTCCCTGCTGACCATAAGCTACTTTGTATAGTTTTTTTGTTTGTATTTTTGATTGGGGTTTTAAGTCACTTTCAAGATTCTTTCACTTATATCACGACCTGTCAGTTGAGGGCAGGAGGAAACCCGCAACATCCGTAGCGCTGAATATTGCAGTAAACCTGCGAGCATCGGCTGGTACTGACAAG
>JAUTBT010061975.1:0-14620 GCA_032361225.1 Lepetodrilus schrolli | reverse complement strand
AACATAAAGCAAACTCGTCTCTGATACCTGTGTAATTTATGAATTGAAAAAAACACGAGGTCTATTTAAATGAACACGACTATAATACCGTTGATTTCAAAATTATTTCACTAACGTGCATGATTGGTGAGCACTAGCCCTGCTTGTAGTATACATTATTATAGTGCTAGTTCAATGGAATATCACGCCATAGTTTAAACATTGATACTCATTCAGACACATACTGACCCCAAGGAAACTGATCCTTATTTTACCTCAATCATGGAAACAATCAGAAACATTAAAACTATTGTTTAAGTCTGATTATGCTCGAGCATTATTATTATATGTTAGACCAAGCTAGTTTATAATTTAGAACAAATATATTTGTCCAGGATGTGATCAGCCAGTTTGGTTGCTTACATAGCAAGAATATTAATGTATCTATGTCATTACTTTGATCACCGTGACATGATCAATAAATTTCTAGCTAATTTTCGCTATTGGCTATTATTATGGCAACAATATTAATTTCTGGATAATTCTGCATTTATTCAGTGGTTCCATTGAACATGGTCTCCCGAAACAAACATTTATATATTTTCTCGCTCCTAAAACATTCATTTGCTGCAACTTCGAAATGAACGGAGCGAAATAGGACAGAAACTGCGATGTCCAAATATCTGAGCGTCAGTTTCGGATTTGATTTTAATGAGATTGTGTACAGTGGCAATGCAGTTATCATCCTTGGTCTGTGAGTACCAGTCAGTGCTCGCAGGTTTACTGCAACATTCAGCCACGGGCGCTTGAAGCAGGCCATTAGTTTGTTTTAATAAATTCTTTAAAAAATAAATGATAATGGTTTTTAAAAAAATATTGTTTTGGGTTAGACTATATGTAGTCTCATCGACGACACATTATATAGCTATGTTGTCAATGTGTCCCTATTTACGGATGTTTTGGGTTTCCTCCTGCCCTAAACTGACAAGCTGTGATAGTGTGAAATAATCTTGAAAGCGGCTCTAAACCCCAATTAAAAAAATAATAAATAAAAGAAATAATGAGATTGTGTTTCTGTACATATGTACGCATGCGTATGTCAAATGCATGATATATCAAACATATTATATCAATTTATAATTAAAGTTGTAACAGTATGAACTTAATGCAAAATCTTGTTAAATTAAAGTTGTAACAGTATGAAGACAATGCAAAATCTTTAATATAAGCTACATAATACAAGCATCCAAATACAATACAAACATGTTATGCTATACAATATGTTTAACATATTAAGTACGATATTGTACATGTAATTTGATTTACTCGTTAATACATACTGCATACACACTCCCCCAAATACATGAATATATAACGTTCGTGTGACTTTATCCCGGCTCACTTTGTTTTTAATCCTATTTTAATCAGTATTAGAAAACCATATATTTTACTCTGCCGTTTAACAAGGCATACAATCACAGATTAAGTGGTCGCTTTGGACCGAAGAATTGGAGTTATAAATGCAAATTATATTCACTTAGAATACGTATTAAGAAATCTCTTCCCCGCTCAATTTCGGCGGTAAAATGGTTCACTCACGTCGACAACTATGGACATTGGCATTATAAATTACACAGATATTGAATTAGCGAAGATGATATTCTGAATTTCCAGGCGAAATCGGACTCCGCACACTTTACTCCATCCTGGTTTCCGCTCACGTGACCGGAAACTAGGACGTCTTTACTCATGATGCAGAACATCAGTTGTTGCACTTCCGAATGAATTGTTTACATTTGAACCAATTCTATCGTCCATTTTAGCTGCTTGATTAAACGTATAGTATAAAATATCGCGAGATGAAAAAGAAATGAAAATATTGAAAACCAGTGGGACATGCGGCAAATATACTTGTTTAGATAAATCAAATGTGCATACATTTCAGGTAAAAATACGTTTGGCCATGAAATATGTCAACAAACCGTGATTTGTATGCCTTGTTATAATATTTTATAAAGTGTTAGAAAACCGTATATGTTGCCATGCCATTTAAAGCATATTTTACTGTACTCTTTCATCCAGTTTATACGTCTTCGGTCTTGGTAGGAAGCGGCTCTGCGGGTGCGGAGTATGGAGGAGGTAATGGGGAAGTCTTCGAGTTGTTTTCCTTCATGGTCGTGTACGCGTAACGTTTATCCATGGCTTTGGTGGCTGTATCATTGCCAGGAAGGGCAAATACCTCCTGTGGACGATTTTGAAATTCAAATAATTTCAGCTGATAATTAAACATTTTAAAATATAGCAATACGTATCTTTCATCTGGTATACTATTTATGATATAAGTAATACATACATACATACATACATACACAAAATATATATAGATAAATACCCTACGGCGCTATTCAGTTAGGGGAAGTTTAGTTGTAAATTAATTGTTTTGAGCTATTTTTTGAAAGATTGAAGAGAGTCCGACTTTCTTGATGATGACCTCATGTGGCAATATCGTTAAATTGCTAAGATAATTTGACCATTCATCGAAAAAAGATAGAGTTCTTGAAACCATTTTGCTTAGATGGAGGTGGGCGATAGACTACACACAGGATGAATTGTATATCCCCAGCTTTAACAGAACAGTTAATGTGTTCAAAATGTGTGAACCGTTCATTTGTGCACATCGGGTTACTTCTTTACCGTTAGAGTGGCCTTATACATCACATAGTGAACTATAACCACGTTCATAGATTAATTTACAAATAGTTATCCATCCTCGAAACATTGGCCACACACACATAATTTCTACACAAACTCACCTGTTCTTGATTCTTAAGCGGTCCATCCGTATTATTCCTCCTGTAACAAGCACTAGATATTCAGTAACGCAAAATAATAGAGAAATAATCAATAATTAAGAAATGTTCGTTTGGGGCACATATACAAAAGAGAAGTGGCAGTGATCGGATTTATATTTTTTAACCAGGGTGTCACGCGATGTTTAATTTGTTAACGAGTTCAGACGACAAGATGGCAGTTAGACCTGGCGCCGTATGCATGAACAAGTCTTAAACACACATGCACAGCAGAAGTTCCTATGCTGAGCATTACCCAGTTAAGTCGGTATGCACGAGCACACAAAAGCCTCGTTTTATGCAGCGTATTAGCAAAGCGGTACATATAGAGTATCTCTACCGAGTATCTTTCGATTGGATGTTAATAACATTATGACTTGTAGAATCCTTGTCAGCAGTAGAATAACTATGCAAATTTGTAATTCTTGACCAATCAGTGAAGTTGTAAAATGTTATCTACAGTAGAATAACAGTGTTGTCCTACTGACGTTATCTCCTGTGGGAGCCATTATTGGGTGATAAAGTGTATTCTCTGACAGGCACTTGAAGCGGGCCATTATTTTCTTTTAATAAATTCGTTTTATTTTTTTGTAATCATAATCAGATTTTTTTGGAATATTTTTTGGCGGCATTAGATATGTTTAGATCTACAACTTTAAAAAAAAAATAAAAAAAATAACACCAGGGACCTATCGACGACATGCAATATAGAAAGGTATATCACTCCAGCCGGCTGGGAATCCACACCACCTCTAATTCGGTACCTATTTTTAAAAATATCCGTTAATATTTCTACATGCATTACTATAGCGAACATGTACAGGGACGTAAGCCGTCTGTCTTAACGTATCTCCAAGAATTGGATGGCGGGAAAATTCGCCTTATTTCCGCAAATATTCCCAATTCGGTGCAGTGACATGATCGTTGGAGTGCAGGAGCCTGTCGAAAAAACTTACTGTACTTGTTGGCTATAGTAATGCACGTAGAAATATTAACGGAAATTAAAATAATTAGATACCGAAGTCGAGGGGGTGTGGATTCCCAGCCGGCCGGAGTGATATACCTTTCTATATTGTCTGTCGTCGATGTTTTTTGTTGTTGTTTGTTTGTGTTGTTTGTTTTAATATTATATCTAGACATATCTAACATCAAATCAAAAAAATACTAATAGTAAAAAAAGTATTTTTAAAACGAATTTATTAAAATAAAATAATGGCTCGCTTCAAGTGTATGGCGTGAAAAGAAAGGCGCAGACTGTACTTTATGAGACGGTAATACGACGTCATACAATACGACGTCACAGTGGCATGACGTCATGTACGGGCAACAGTTAATGAAACAGCCAGTTAACGGGCCCAGTTTATGTATTCGTAAACGGACGGGTTAATACAATGAAAGCTTCTTTATTCAACACATTTGTGCAATGTTAGAATAGCTCATGACAATGTTTGTAGTCATTACTAACAATGGCGATTAATATAAAGTAAGGGCATATGACGTCATTTGCATTTTGCCAAGTCACTTTATTATGTAATAATATATTGTCGTCGCATTTGATTTCACACCGTACTATGTTAGAATTAGATTGATTTAGCAATAAGCTGTACGTTATTTTCATGTGTAACTGCTTCCTACATACAGTAATAATTTCAACGGAATATTTATCAAATATTGTGGGGTGTTTTTTTCTATCGGCACATATAGTTGAAGTATGGGATCATGATCAATATAATTTTGAGATAAAATCGATTTTCAACTTTGATGTATGTGCTGCATCAAATTGCATTGGAAATGATTGGTATAATCGATATACATGTGACACTTGAATATATTATTATTCTCCTCACAGCAAAACATATCGAAGATCCATTTTCAGGCTTTTCCTTTACGGATCCCTCCAGGATCCTATTGGTACAGCTATGCATCGTTTGCCATGGACGTTTCCTGTGCATGGCACTCAGGTTCCAGACACCGCCCTCATCGACAAGGCTATCCTGCACATATTTTTGCGGTGCCTTCTTCTATCTATGCTGCTATTTAGAGGTAGAGGCGACAGTAACAAGAAAGGTGTGCGCAGTCTCGCTCTCATAAGTTGTTACAGTGTATTACAATAGCGTTGAGTGTCGTTTTCTTGTTTCCATTTCAGAAACATGTCACGGCCAATAGTCTTCGACCTTTCGTTAGGGTCATTGATTTCTAAATGATTTCCATCGTTGATAATGTTAATCGTCAGCGTTTAAGGTTACCTTGAGCAAAAGCCACTTATGACAATAATGGAAATGTGAGTTATTGTTCACGTCTCATATATAGTCATTAGTGTACGTACTAGTATATGACGAGATAATGTAAAGCCATTACGTCTAGACTCGCGCCTGAAAATATCCAGTGTTTACAGTAACACTGACGCAGGTACAATACACATGTGAAGGTCACTAGCGTGTCCTTCTACTGTATGCAAGTTCTGCCACTCCGTCAGTCATTATCTACACTCAGTATACACAATATTCCGGTAGGGATGATCAAGTTGCAAGGTAGATGCATTTGACAATAGGCAACCAAACGGATATTTTACATTACGGTTTTTCTTTTCATATTTCTGAAAGTATTCAAAATCACCACTTTTAATTTCAAGTCTATTATTTCACTGTCAAAATAGACCATCTTTCAAAACAAACATTCTCTCGAGTGCCACGTAAAGTAGATCCTTCACCACGATGCTTTGAAATACCGATATATGGTGTTTAGTTTTACTGCTCGACGGTGTATTGTTTGCGCTTGATGTGTTGCTACGTTCCGTCTTGTAAAATAGTAATATTAGGACACCAGAAATTTGAAAAGAGAAAGTTAGCGTAAGAGATACACAATACACTTTTCAGAACAATGGAACTGGTACTTAGGCAAGGTAGCATGCTTTATAAATAAGGAAATCTACCCATGACCGAACTGAGAGCATATACTAGTAGTGTGAAATGCTATTACAAAATATGTCTGACGTATCTACCCTTACCATAGAGCGATCATGGATTATGGAAATATATACTTAACGCTCAGGTCTTAAAGCAAATACTGTGGAACTGCACTGATTATTCAATACACGCTTATATAATTCACAAACCCTGATTATGAATATTTACTGGAGTAAATATTTCGGATAGCAAGGAGCTTTTTTTCGATTTGGTCTTAATTACGTACGGTGCGACGTAATCTGGATGATAACATATTATTTCACAAGAGAGACACGTGTAGATGCACCGGTATATCGATTCCAATCAATTGATTGTGAAATAGTAATCTTTTCAACCCTGCTATAATAATTAGCTTATGCTAACGGTGATTGATGTTGCTATCGTCGGTCATGATAATATCGAAAAAGAGCGAAATTTCCTATAGGATCTATATGCTGTAATCGTAACCGTGAAATTGGCGTGTTAAAAATAAGGTGAGCATTCTTGTTCTTTGAAAACAGAAATGTATATCCTAAATACTATGAGTTCTATACGTGGTAAGTAATAACTATAAAGACGTTGAGGTATATATCAGTCCAATGGTAAGTATTTTGGCTTTCAAGTGTATATTATGACATGAATCATTATAATGTGTAAGGATGCATAGCAAATGGGTATAGCTTTTTAAATGCCAAGATTTCACTATAGTCCAAACATAGACACTAAACTAACGTCCAAAAGAAAGTAGTTTTCCGAACTATTCCGAAAATATGTATGAAATGGTACAGAAATATGTCGCACACACAACCAAATGTATTCGGTGACAAAAAGAGGGAGAATTTTCATGAAAACCGCGTATCGTGCCAACAAAATTAATGTGCAAAATTATTGAATAGAACTGCTGAAATTGCACGTTATGAAAACAGCAACCAAATGTACACAACAGAAATGCTATGTCTAACAATATACACGGAGATAGCGGTTGGTATGGTTCAGCAACGAGCCACGCAAACCGCCATTGCAAGAACGTTTGGATGCACCAGTGTTTGCATTACAAGGTTGATCAAACGATTACAGGAGACAAGGCATACATCAGACATGCCTAGCATTGGAAGACAGCGGTTGACAACGCCCATTGAAGACAGTTACATCCAGGTTATTCATCTAAGAAACCACTTCATCATCGCGACGCAAACGGCATCCGGCACTGGGACGTCATATCAGTCGACAGACAGTGTCCAAACGATTGCGCCAGCATGGTATCCGAGCACGTACATCCTATCGTGGAGTGACGTTGACGTTCCAACACAGAACGTTCTCAACAAGACAAACATTAATGTTTTACCATGGCCATCGTGTTCTGAGACATGAACCCCATAGAACATTTGTGAGGTCACCTTGACCGACAGATCAGGAGAGGATCAGTACCACCAGTCAACCGTCAAGTCCTGGAACAATGTCTCAACGATGAATGGCAGCGAATTACCCTCAACGTCATCGGACGTTTGACGCCATCCGTGCGACGACGTGTTCTGGCGTGCATTGATGCACGAGGTAGACATATACGGTTCTAAAGGTATACAATCACAGATATGTATGCTCGTTTTGGACAATTCATAGCTGCAACTGCAAAGCACATTCACTTGACATAAAATCATGTTTGTACCTCCAAATATTTTAACACAGCTGTCTGGTAGATACAATTCCACTGCAACCCCCGATAATGGAATTTTGCTTGAATCTCCAGTATAAACTTCAGGTAATGTAACCTGCATATGTCCGTATTTCTTCTTGCCTATAAGTTTGCAATAATGGGACATAACTCGAGGTGGCGCCACTCAATGTAGAGCGGAAACACATTGTTTTGTTTTCATTTAGTGATCTGCGATTTATAGTTATTGTCATCAAATTCAAAAATGTTAAAATATTGATAACCAGTGGAACATGAGGAAGAAGTAGGATGTATAAAGTACTTGTGTAGTCAAATCAAATGCAAATACATGTATTTCCACATCATCGTCAGACCACTATATAAGTGAACTATTTGTGATTGTATTCCTTTGAACACGTGTTACATGACTTTTTAATGACTTTAAAGTCTTTTGTTGAAAATGTGATGCGACATTGATATTGTGAATTATCTTTGTTTGACCCCCATTTGTGTTAATGCCTCTGTTAGTAGTAAAGATGCTGTATTATTATAATGAAAGTGAGTGCACATGATGCTAAAACACCACTCTAATGAACTATATACAAAAATATTGTTCAATATAGTTTTGTTTTTCTTCACTAGTCTTTGAAAAACATGGTATACTTTCTTTTGGAGGGTAGTAGTAGAAGTAGTAAGTAGTAAGTAGAAGTAGAAGTAGTAGTGGTAGTAGTAGGAGTAGTAGTAGTAGTAGTAGTAGTAGTAGTAGTAGTAGTAGTAGTAGTAGTAGTAGTAGTAGTACCAGAGTAGACATAATACGCCCACGTAGAATCGGTTGAATCTCTACCCAACTAAATATACTAGTATATCATGATTAACTCAGAATTAGATTTAATGCTTCCTATAGCATCAGGAACATTGGTCATCCCACAGGAGAGTTTTTGTTGTTTTGCAATTATTGACCGCATATTGTGAAAACAAAAATACACTTAAAAAAGTACTCAATACCAAACAAATTGCACTTCCGGATAGATATTCCCAGTAGGTTATATTTCTGACAATGCTTAGTCGAGTAGCAGTAATTTTGTAAAATAACACCAACAAATTGTTGAACCATACCAGAAAGATTGCTTGCCATTTGAGAGCGTAACGCAGTAAATGACAAGCGTTTCCAATTGATTGCGAAACGTGACTAACCCCGTTAGATTGTGATGAAGGATGAATGGGCATCTCGCTTCACTACGTTAACATTCATTGATGTGTAGCCCCGAGAGTCTAACTTAGTAACACCCATGACGTCATGTATTGATAATATACTTATTTCACACGAGAAATCGAAATCCACTTGATATACCGGCTTATATCGTTGTATATATTCGATCTGGGTCTAAACTCTTGCGTTCTCCATTAAGCACATACTAGTAGTAATCTTGCATTCGTAGGAAGGACATGATACACAAGCCATAACCTGATATAACTATATATTCATTTCGGTATAAATTTACAGTAGTCTCAAATCATGATTTGGGCAATGTACATTTTATAAACCGGTAATTGTTTGTTAATATATACTTGAAATTAATGGTTTATAAGTTTACAGACTGATTGTTATAGTAATATTGAAGCTTTATAGTTAAGCTTTAGTTATAGCTTTATAGTTATAGTAATACACACAGACTTGGAAGACACCCCAACCTCTGCGCCGATAGAGAATTGCGATACAGGACAAGCACTAGTTACTTATCTCTCGCCAATCTGCTTATTGTGGCAGGTAAACCCACGGAGAGTATTACATTCCTCTGGGAGAGATTCGAACTCCTATGTGTTCGTTTGCACTCAACGCTCCCCCTTTATAAGAAATGGAGTCGTGGACTCACTCTCGGATTATTGACAATCAAATCGGATCAATTTACTGGAAACTGAGACCTTAATTAATCTCTAAAAACATGGAATTTGTGCGCTATGGTTCACGACATACTAAAGCTTACGTGGGATGGGCAAAGGGTTGATAATAGTTTTAAATAAATGCCGCTCTCTTAATACTGGCCGTGTGTATGTATCGTTAATAAAATGAATTACATTGATTTCCTTTACGGGTTTTTTGTCAGTATTTGTCTCCCCTCATTAAGACCAGTACAACCGTCACAACCCTTTGCCAGTTAATTGACATTGTGCGTGCTTCAATGCCCTTTCAACGGAATTCAAAGGAATTGGTCCTGTTCCACGGAACGATCGTAGCGCTCCGAGAGTCTAAACGCCTATATACAATCATAGCAGGGCTCTACATAACCCCCAAACTTGAATTTGAGATTTTGCTCAGCTAAGATTTCTCCCATTGACTCAGTGCTGTAACCTGAGTAAAATCTCAGCTAGGTTTGAGTTTATACTCAATGAATCAATTGAGAGAAGTTTCAGCTTAGCAAAATCTCAAACTCAAGATGGTTTCGAGAAGTCGGGGCTAGTACGAAATTGTGTAACTTTAAGTAGCGATAACGACAACCTTATACCACTGTCAGACCGGGGTGGCGTCCTTACTGCGCTGCTACGGCGACGGAAAATGGGCCCAGAGCGCGTCAAGATCGCCATAAGTGTGGTATAAGCCAGACATCGTGCTGTGGTCGACATGGTCGCCAATGATCGCCGAGTCACGGCGTTTGTTTTGAGCAATGTTCAAAACAAACGCCAAGGTTCGACGATCTGACCTTGAACGCAGTGAGAACGCGGAGGGGTCGCGAAGGTCGTGAGACAAGCGTCGTAACATCTCCATGAACGCAGTACACGCGCAGTGCACGCGCAGTACACGCTCTGGGCCCATTTTCCGTCGCCGTAGCAGCGCAGTATGGACGCCACCCCGGACTATGACGCGGACTAGTCACTGACTGGGTGTCAGACTCTGCAGCATCAATCCTGGAGGCCCTCTCTGGTGATGAGGCTGGAGCTGGCGAGGTGGATGCTGTACGATATGCCGATCTGTCTCGGCCACGGCCACGGCCACGGCCTCGGCCTCTGGTACCTTGTTTCTTCGGCATCGTGTTTCTACTCTTCTACTATACAGTATGAAATTTTCGAAAATCTGACCAGCTTATATAGTCGCCGTGATCACCTGGTAGAAACGCCGTGGGGTCGCCGTGCAGTCGCGATACACGTAGAAGACGCGTGGTAAGAACCCCACGAACGTGGTGAGTGCGCCGCGGGATCGCCGGTGATCGCCGTTGCCAAGCCCATAGATCTCAATAGAAACGCCATAAGCGCGGAGAGGTCGTGGCGGACGCGCCGTGAAAACGCGGTATGATCGCACAGGTCGCGGTAACAGCGCGGCTTTTTTCAAGTTTGTAATTTGTTTGGACTTTTATTCTTGCATTGTGTTCACGTTTGCCGGCGACCTTGTACATTTTCTGATGGTCGCCGTCCAGTTTAACGGGGTATTAGAGTTACGCCGTTTCGTACTGGAGAGCCCTGCATGGGGCTTACCATCAGACTATCCAATAGCTTAGAATTATTGTAGTGCTTATATTGTGTTCCCCTTACATGCATGCTCTTTACATTTCTTTCAGGTTTTTACAGATTACCGGTGGCTATATTCGTACTTAGCGTGTATAAACATGATAACTTATGTTAACATTTCAACAGCGTTGCCTAGAATGTACTATCCATTCTTACAATTACTTTATTCGTAGGCGGTGATAAATAGACTAGAAATAATTACTATTCAAACGCATCATTTTCAATTTTAAGTTGATTCGAATAAATTGATTCGTGAAGAGTCATATTTCATCAAAACAAGTAAGAGAAAACTGGCGATACCCTGCCATATCCATCCTCTACGATTCAGTAAGCCACTACGTTATACGCTACAATAATCTTTGAGCTTTAGTAGGCATCATTGACTATCCCTTACCGGCATACATTATATTCGCATCGTGGGATTACGTTTCTATTTTTATTGACATAGTCAGACTCCAGCTGTTTCCATGCAAGTGCCAAATTGAATGATTGGACATTAATATAAAGTGGTCATATTTTACTCATTGGTCAAAATTGTGTTATTTTTTAAAGATGCTTTAGTCATCGATAAATATATTTATTTCCTATCCAAAGACACCTACCCCCCAAAAGGGCGGCCGCGCCGGAAATTGTCACGTCACAGGTTTCTGTGTACACAGATCCCCCTCACAGAAACCAAGATATGCATTCACATTGGTAGTGGTTTTTCTACCAGCTAGTTAAATTACCACGTAAGACCAACAATTGAGCTCACTGTGTCTCTCTGGTTAATATATCGACAAGTGGATGTCGATCCGTGACAGAAAATAATATTGACAGCAGTGATTTTCTCTCTCGGTGTTTGATGTGAGCTGTTGTCGTTGATCTCTTGATCTTGAAAAAAACGACATCTTACCATTCCGAGTTTGGGTTCTATCTCTGATAGGGCAGTATACAGACCTAAGCAGTTCCATAAAACAGACCCGACACGGGTCTATGCTGGACTGCCTCGGACTCGAGTGCACAGATGGTCTTCTCCGAGGTCCGCGCTGAATAGTCTATATTTAGAACTGTTGGGAAATACCTCCTTTGCATTGGCGATACAGTATCTTATAGATTGGATAGATGTTTTTCATATTTTTTTGGTATTAACTATTAATATTATTTAGAAAAATACAATTATGATCTTGCCTCTTTAAGGATAAATTTCGCTTTAGATTCCCCAGTGTAGAGAAGCGTGCATTCAAAACAAATGGACACAATTGTAAGTGTAGCCTCAATATGAAATTAAAATAATGGATCAAAAGCAAGTTTTCTTTCTTTTTAAATGTATCTATTTGTTTTGGGTCGCAAACGACAATTACAATGGATATTGCCCAAATGCGTTTACACGTATACAAAAAAAACACTAGATGAATAGAGATCGACCACCTTTGGTATCCAACTAAACATATGGGAGTTGCGACTCTCGTAGTGCCGCTATCGTTCTGTGGAACGGGGCCATTTCTCAAATACGGCCACGTACACGAACACATTCCGATACAGAGCCTTGTAAAGTAAAAATCTAGGATATGTTTATCCTGAATCTTGCAGAAGGCTTATTACTCTAGATAACATCGGTAATACCCATGTTACCAAGTTCCAATACCGGTAGGCTAAGACATTGTCACTGACCTCCAGAGAAAAACATAACATTGTGAGGACAGTTGCAATAGACTTAGAATTAGAGTTACAGTGGATGAGAAGCAGCTATGACCAGCTGCACTAGTTCTACGGGAATATAAGATGCTGTTTTGAAACAGGCTGAGCAATCGAGATCCCAGGGAGAAACACAGTGATGCACAGTAGCAGCAGGTTGAGCACTCACTGAAACATACGGTTGTCCTTCTTTAGCTGCAGCAGAAGACTGAGTTGTTGAGAAATCCCCTTGCTGATAGAGAGGTCAAGCCCAAGATCTTGGGACCCTACTGTATGAAGACGGACATCAAAATACTTTTTGTATCATAAACATTATGTAACCACGTGGGTGTTGCCTTGTATTCAAAGAGAGATGGTTGAGATTCACTATCCAACGTACACGTAAATAGTGATCGACTCGAAGCAATTGTTTTACAGCACGCTCAGTGAGCAATATCCGGTGATACTCGAGAGGATCGTGCATGATCCCCGTTGATCTCTTCTGAGAGGAATGTCCCTACTTGCCTGGGATCACTGGACCACAAAACCAAAAGGTTTGAGTTCGAATCTTGCCCACGGGACTGGATACCTGCCTGAAAATACCTCGTATTGCAACTGAATTGAGTTTGAATGTGCAGGTTTTACACAACGAAACAAGAAAGAAACATAATATTACCTTCAAAATTCATAAAGGAAAAAAACATGTCATTTGACCAGCTTTTTATTACCTAAAATGATTTCATAACCATTAGTGAAATTAAGAACATGCTATCAGAACCATGTCAAGAGAATATCGAATATACTTTTAATAGCGTTCTGGGCCCTGCTTTAGTAGGTTATTTTCATTATCTACTTAAATATGTTATTAATCTTATCCTTAGGTTATTTTTATTGGCTGTTGTGTGTGCTGGTAATGTTTTCACATTAAATAATGTGAGACTAATCAATAATCTTGAAATCTGCACTAACTCAACCTCCTCAGTCCACCCTCATCCCTTGCAGCCCAAACACAAAACTCTCGTACTCTTGTAAGTATTAAGAATGGCCATGGCCAGAAAGGACCACGCGGATAATACGAACAGATTTATAGACCTCGTCTCAAAGAGTCAACGAAATCCTATTGTCGATACTTTCGAAACGAGTAGTAGTAATTGGTTCAGAACTCTGACTGTATGTGCCATTTAATGGAACACGTCACTGCCACGAACAAGTGACAGCCACCTCCTTATCGGTATATTATACATGTCTAGATGCTTTCTTCAACAACCGCCAAGACACAATGATTTACAATAGGATGACGTGGTCATTTATTGCCAGATATACACATTTAAGTGGTATATACACCTATTTATATTTTTTCTGTATTTTTAGCTCGTTCAGTTTTAAGGTAATCGGCTCACCTCGGACTACTTCCACTTTGCACCAGATTATAGTATCGGCACTAGCATGAGTAGCAATCTTACTCAGATTCCGGGAAATGGTGATTAGTCGTCGTCAGTCTTATCACTATTCGTATAGAGAATAAAGCGCGGATGGCCTATTTTACAATCTTTATAGTAAACAACGACTTTTATTATTTGATAGTGATAGATTACAGCCAGGAATTAATTTCAAAGTAATTATCTGTAATTAGAAACCATAACATAATCATGATTGTCTTAGTATATTATCAACCGACTACGGGAAATAGGGTAACTTATATTCATTATATTTCGACTACTTCCTGATTGTTAGGTAACGGGGAAAAACTGCAGATATATAGGTTACTAAAATACATACTATTATCTAATCAGTTATTGGAAATATCGATAATACTCGAGCTTGGGTATCACGTGACAGATGTAGTTCTAATATGGCAGCGACCGTGAGATTGCCGAAAGGACTGTGAGCCGTCCCGTAGGTGGGTTTTAATGCTGTCTTGTCCGAAGAGTACATTACTTTGTTGTTTTACAGACCATTTTCTTTTTTATTGGGGTTTTAAGTCGCTTTCAATATTCTTTCACTTATATCACGACTTGTCAGTTTAGGGCAGGAGGAAA